>QYTT01094952.1:90624-102949 GCA_006980735.1 Dasypogon diadema
ACTCGACGTCCTAATTCCTTTTCTCCCCTTGCAATTCCTTCCTTTTCGCTAAGGCTGTTCTATAGCATCATAGGGTATTCCTTGAGCTTTGGCTACACAGTAAAAAAAGAAGAAAATAAAAGATTGACAATGAAAATAAGGGATCTGATAAACTGAAGCTCTGGAAAGCTTGGCAATGTAACATAAATTGGCAGTAGGCCTATAGTTTTAGAAATGTCACACTTGTTGTCCTTTTTATGCAAAGGGAAAAGACCACCAATTTGGCAATTTTTTGCGATGATAATTACGCTTTGAGTTAAGAAACCTCCAGAATTGCTTAGAATCATTATGCAAAGAAGGTTTGATAGTGTCTATATATATAGAAGTACTGAAAGCAGCAATAAGTTTATTGCGCAAGTTAGAATAAGTTAGGTAATCATCGTCGCTGGTGGATAATAACAAGCTCTTTCAGACTTTTTGTTGGGTTTAGTCTGCTTTTTTCGTAGTAGAAGTTTATACAGTGATACAGTGAGTCATATTGGATTCTTTTAATCTATTTATGATTGTATTTTGTGAGACGTTTATTGCCTTTTTTAGAAACTTTTATTACACTTGATTAAGCATAGATGTGGGGTTTTTACTGACTATCTTCGCATTACGTAAACTTCATATCTTCATATTCTAAATCTTGTGTTTTATTTGTGTGTTTGTGTTCTGAATAAATTGTCCAATGGATGTTCAATAACTTTAATGTTATTTTCGTTTAAAAAATTTATGGCTACCTCAACTTATGGAAAGATGCATTATCGCGGTGGCGGTTTAAGCCTCTAATTTTCAAGTATGCCGTGACAATCTTCTTGTTTTCACGTTTTCTAAACTTCGAAAGAACACGGCGTACATTACTTTTTCTTACTGCACAGTGTCCTTTCCCGGTGATTTCTACTTTATTAATGTGTAAAACGGAATATAGGTTTAACTATCTATTACAGTGATGAAATCATACGATGACCGCTTTCGTTAAGCAACGCTTGAATTTGTTTGCTGATCCTTACGCACTTTTGTTTTTCGTTATGTGGAGCCCCACGTGTAACAACCCCCTATACATTGCAGCTCTTCATGAAAAACCCTACATGTTACTGTGAACCTAATACCAAGAGTACCCTCCATCATGTGATAGGTGCATTGATTGGCATCCGCTATTATTTTCTGAACAGCTGCTACATTTACTCCCTGAATACTTCACACCGTATGTTCCTCGTTATGTTACTGCAAACCGCCCAAAAGTCACTTGCTCGTAATGGTACTTTAGGTTCAAATGCCGAATGTAACCGTTGCATACATTGTTCTTTAGATAAACTGACTTTAAGATCATGAAATATCATAGCACGCTGGGGTTATTTTTCCTTTAGTATAGAAGGCAAGGGTCATTTTTCTTTTAGGCCAATGAATTACTAACTGCATGATTTTAAAATAGTACCGAACTCCGGTAAATGTTTTGTTTTAAGTCTTTAACACTTGAATTTGTATGTTCAAGAGAGAAAAAAAACTGCTGTTAATTCTTTTATTGACTTGCTCCCTTAGTGAAATTTGCGTACTGCAAAAGTGTAGATAATTGCATGAATATTATGATGTAAGGCTTCTTGAAAATTACAAAAAATAAATATAATTGGTAATTGGTACCCACGCCGGTGGTCTAGCGGGCTGAAGCGCACGGATACAGATTTTCTCCCCTGTTGGCGTGGGTTCGAATCTCGCACAGAACACGGCGATTTATCTGGGTACCAGTGGTTGAGGTAATTCTACTGACAATAATTGTACTTGTGAATCAACTGGGATGTTGAAAAGTAATAATTTCACTTGCAATATTTGTCAGGTTATAAAATTTCCCAATCTTCCTATCCTTAACTTCCTTCCGCCTAAGCTGTGATGTGTGCATAGTGTATCACTGGTTCCAAAATTGTTCTACACAAAAAATAGTACATAGTACATAGTGAAAACATTTACCTAGCGTTTTAATTGATGTTAAATAGTTACAGATATGAAAATAATTACGAAATAAAATACTGAAATAGAAATTCCGTCACTTTTGCAGGACGAACATTGCAGAGAAAATGGAAAAGTTTGAGGGATTGCTTTGTGCGCGAAGTTAATATTCAAAATCAAGAAATAAGATCTGGCTCTGGCAGCTCAAAAAGACGAAAATATATATTTTTCCAGCAATTAAACTTTTTACTACCCACATTAGCAACGAAAAAATCTAATGTTACTTTGGGCAGAAAACGTAATCATGCACAAAAGGATTCAATTGAAATGGATCAAAATGAATATGAATTTAAAGAATCCTTAGTTCAAGACGAACAAAGTAATTCAGCACATATTACTTCAAAGCAGTTCTCAAGTAGCCCCAAACAAGCTACCACTCAGATTGAAAAAGCAGAAATGAGATTATTAAGTGAAATCTCAAAACAATTAAGTCAGAACGAAGCTGGAATTTTGAGAGGAGAAGTCTGTGATGAAGATCGCCTCTTTCTTCTCTCTTTGCTTAAAGACTTAAAAAGAGTTCCAGACGAACATAGGCTAGATGCTAAAGCAGAACTTATGCTCGTGTTAAAAAAGTGGCAAAGAACCTCTCAGAGCACCTCTTGTAATTTAATGACTTCTGGAAAAGGACATGAAACTTGCTAGTAGAATAGAGAAGAAGGATCCTAACACCGAAGCAACTGAAGAAACCAATATTTTAAGGATTCACTATTTGACTCATTCATGAAAAAAGAAATTTATTTTAACAAATGGAATTTGATTCTTTTTAGCTTAGAATCTTTAGTCAAGTATTTTAATTTGTAAGCGACATATAAATATTTTTGTTCTTGAAATGTAATAATTGTTCAAATTATTAAAAGGAGCGTTAAACTAATTTTTGATTGTAGTTTTAGGCTAAATAACTTTAGGCTTTACACGTCAAAATATAATAGTTCAACACTAGACTGGTAGGTCAACAAAAATAATCCTGCACTACTTAGCAAAAAGTTAAGGAGTGTTTGAAAATGTTCCCCATGATGCCATTATGAATTCCTTGTCGTACAACCTCTTGATGGATGAACAGCATGTTGTCATCAAAAGTAATATTGCTAAACCTTCATGCAGAAGAGATGAAGTGGCCAGACCGTGTCTACAGGGAAGAGTATATTCTCTGCGAAGTCTCGTTGTGGACGACCTGTTGTAGAAGCTTCTTATTTAGGGCATCGATTTACAAAAGTACGGACAAGACATACAAATAATTATTAAGCTCTATCCGGGCATCTGGTATCTGCAGTGACACCCAAGTGGAGGAATAGCACCGAAACACATGCTGTGTTTTGAAATTTAAGTAATTTAATCTCATCAAACATTGGATAATTCCTACAGTCTTCTGTCATCTGGTGCTTTTTACAAGGGTTTATGATTTGCAACTCAAGTTAGACAAAAATCATAGGTTGGAGTGTCAGGAACTACGTTAACTGTTGAATTCAGTGATGCAGAAGAAACCATTCCTGGTTGCAAAGGGACTGCTGAATAGCTGATGAATAGCTTCCTAAGCGATACCGTCAACTAAGGAGCGTTCCATAATAGTAATTAAATAAGATTCCGTCTCTGGTTATAACGCCAGATATAATAGTCCTAACCTATTCAGATCGTACTCTCTCAGATTTCATAATAGGGAAGGGGTGCGAAGATCATATATTCTAGTTCACAGATAATTTCCAAAATGTAAAAGAAACCGAAGCACACACTTAGGGATCGCGTCCAAGAAATCGGTTCTCAAGAGATACACAAAATTGCCATGTGATTATAATCTGAGGAAGTACAGCAGCAAAACTGATAGTAGGTTCGTAGAAAGTAACTTCGGCTTAATGAGAATAATTCAGTTCAACTTGGTAAAAGTAGCAGGGTAACTTGTATGGGATACGAAAGTATTGAAAAGAGAGCAAATGAAATTGATTAGCTTGTAAAAACTCGAACCTCAAAGGCGTTCGGGGGCAACAGTAGTCAGCATTACAAAGGGTTCTATAAAACGGGCAATAAATCTGTACCTAATAGATCATGGATGGATAGGACTGACTAAACACATGCAAAAACTTTTTATGAAGCTGCCGCTCATTGTTGTCATAGGCATATCCTTAGCAAATGCTTCTAGCCATCTTGTAGAGCCTTTAAAGGTGTGATGCACATTTCTGCAAAGTATTATGGTATTATGGTATTTTTTGCCTATGAGTTCTGCCCTCAGTATCTACCATACCAGAAAGCCTACATCATCCGGACTTTAAGGCTCTTTAAAATCTATTTTCCTGGCGTTCTCTGTTCAAGAAATGCACAATGCTTTCAAGTAAAGTAATGCGGTTGACTCCACCAATATTACCACCCAAATACTCCGGATAAGTAGCTTACCATTCGCCACACTATTAGCTATACCTGTTTTCTTTAATGATAACGTTTCGGTGATATTATTCAAAAACCGCGTCAGCTATAATCTTATCTCGTACAGTATCAGGTATCCGTTTACGCCAAGAATGGAATGTGGACGGCAGGTGAGTTCACAGAAAACGGTTCATAAGGCCCGTCATTATATATACTTTAGAATAGGCGACTCTGTTTAGTGCTCTAACAGGAGAGAGTAATTTCCTTGAAGATGCTCATAAATCTAGGTGAGAACTAAAATATCTTGAAAGCAACCAGAAAGTACTAATGACTGACAAAAGCATTTTATAGGCTTAATAAAACCATAGGCGTAGGTGTGCTGTAATTGTTATGAGAGTCTTATGGTTGGCTTGCACCGAACCCTAAAAAGTGATATTTTTCTGTGTTGCACACTACTCTTTTGCTGAAAATCTAAGACAGAATGCATAAATTGAAGCTCAATCGATCCTTCTATTAGGTTTATAATAATTTAATTTTTTTCAGAAATAGCTGTTAGATCACGAGTACACGAAATTCAAGAAGATTGGAAACCATCGTTTCTATCTAACGAAGAATTCACACATCTTATCCTGGAGGCATTAGATGGCTTCATAATGGTGTTTTCTACGACAGGCAGAATTTATTACGCTTCTGAAAGTATTACCTCTTTACTTGGGCATTTACCGGTATTTATTGATGAGCACTGTATTTTAAATAAATATATAACAAACTTTTTACATTTTTAGAGTGATCTTCTTAACATGACAATTTACGACTTAGCATATGAAGAGGATCACACAGAACTATACAATGTCCTATTAAACCCGATATCAGTTACGGAGCCACTTCAAAATGGATTAAGTAGAGAAAATCAGGTGAATTTCTGCTGTCATTTGAAACGTGGAGGCCTGGACTATCGGGAAGAGATCTCTTATGAGTTGGTACAATTTGTCGGCTATTTTAGTAAGTGTTTCAAATAAACCGTTTTAAATTTTTGGTCTACTAATGGCACCTTAAATTTAAAGGAAGCGATGTTGAGCTAGAAAATATGCTTCCAAGTACCCGTAGCAGCTGTTATTCAGGTGAAAACGATACTCGGCTGATATTTGTTGGAACCGGGAGAATCCAAACTCCGCAACTTATTAGGGAAATGTCCATAGTAGATTCATCGAAGAGCGAGTTCACATCGAGACACAGCTTAGAATGGAAATTTTTATTTCTGGATCACCGAGCACCTCCGATTATTGGCTATCTTCCATTTGAAGTTTTAGGAACCTCAGGGTACGACTACTACCACTTTGATGATCTCGAAAAAGTTATTCTTTGCCATGAAGCATGTAAGTGTGAATAACATAAATACGGCCTAGGGGTAGATTATTTCCTGGCTCAAAAATAATATAAACTTAGTTTTTGATCAAATGCTTTAAGGAAAGCTTCCTAATTAGTGAAATACGTTCAAGGCAAATTCTTAAAAATTCAATAATAGGCAAAGAAATTAGAACCCCGCATCGATTAAATATAGTCTTTGATTTACATTGCAATGGTGTCCAATGTAATGCTGTAATATGCTATAATATTTCTGAAACAATTGTGAAACTTTTTTTAGTAATGCAAAAAGGAGAAGGGAAGTCTTGTTACTATCGCTTCCTGACGAAAGGTCAGCAGTGGATTTGGCTGCAAACAAGATTTTATATAACATACCACCAGTGGAATTCAAAGCCAGAATTTGTTGTGTGCACTCATAGGGTAGTTAGCTATGCAGATGTTATGAAGCAGTTGCGAAGTAATAGTAATTGCGGTGTTACAAACAACGGAGGAAATGGTGATAAGGAAACAGAAAATGTGAGCAGTTCTGGAGATAAACAGATTCAGATATCATCAACAGGGGCTGCTAGTTCACCATGGAGTTCAAGAAGTTCGAGGAATTCTAAATTTGCTCCAACACCCGGATCTCCAAATGTTAAAAGTCGAACGCGGAATTCATCATATCATGGAAATGGATCAGATTCAACATCCATTTCTGCTGATTCAGTGGCAAGTAGGCATTCTTTGATGACACAGTATAGTTCATCGGTAAGAATTTTGCTTTAATACGAAATTTTCGAAAATAATCTACTTCATTTATTCAGCGGTCACGCATTAGACAAACTTCGCAACAAAGAATACTGCAACAGCAACCACAGCAACAGATACCACAACAAGGAATACAGCAAACGATTAGTCAACTGCCTCAGCAACAGTTGCATCCACATCATGGAAATTCACTTCCACCTCCCACAATGCTTGGATCAGCATTCATTGAACCTCAACAATATATAGCCGCTATACCTGTTCAGCCAGTGATAGCATCCCCTTTTCCAGGTACAACGGCGGTAATATCTCCTATGCAGGTAATTTTCATCTAGTTACTAGTTTATCAGGAATTTATTAGTATATAATATAAGCTGTTTATAAGATTTAAAGAATCGCGCGAACGGTATTTAAAACCTAGTTCTATAAATTTTGTATTGCTTGATATGCTTAATAAGATGTGAACTTATAATTATATATATTAAAAGCTCTCTTCCTCTGTAGCTGGCAATGTGAAAAGCTCTTAAATTAATTTCAACACAAAGTGTACAAATTGTATACAAAATTTGTAAAAATTAAAACATAAAATCATCCAGAAAACATAAATCTATTTATCTTTTTTATTATAGACAGCGTCAGATATTTTGCCTCCAGGAGTAGTTATGACTTCAACCCAATTACAACTTCAAGATCAGTTGGAACGCACACACAAAGAATTGCAACAGCAAATAGCCCAACAGCAGCAGAAACTTCGTAGAGTATCCGAGCAACTTTTAATGGCACGTTACGGATTATTACCACCTATAGTGAATGTGCCTATAACGTTTAGTAGTTCTCCATCAACTAATCGAAATACAAGTAGTAACGCATCTGATCAAATACCCACCCATCAGCACTCTATACATCCGGCTCAAATGCACTTGCATCACCAACAATCCCCTCATCCGATGATTACAATTGAGCATCAAACTCCTCAACCCCTTGAGCCTGTTGATCAGCATCATGGCGATCCGAATATGGGGCAGGGCCCTTCGCAAAGTGACGAAATGGTTTCTTATTTGCAATTAACTTCTGTTCCAAGTTCTCATATGCACCCTATGAGAATTGGTGGAGGTTGTCAAGAATCCCAGAATCACCAGCTTGATCCTCATCAGCAATCTCAACAAATACAACTACCAAATGAACTGGAGATTCTCCCATATCAGATGTCTCTAGAGCAATCCCAAATTCTGTTCAACTCCTCGAATTCGCCGCGACAGTCCCAGTAATTGTCGAAGACATGCCTCCTATATGAGGATGATGTATGTATGTATTTAGGTATTTTTGTGCAAAATGATGTGCCAATATTTATATATAATGAAGATACGAGCTTATTGTAAATATCCTTTATGCTAAGTGATTTTAAATGAGTAATACAAATTTAAAACTATTTTTATGATTTTTTATGTATACATGTGTAATAAATAGCGTAAAAAACTTTCAAGACCAATTTTTGTATGTACACTTGTTCTTAACTAGTGAATATCGAGCTTATTTAAAAATTGATGTAAAATAATAACTGTACAAGACTAAAAATCAGTAATTATCAACGGAGCAAATATTTTGTAAATGTAAAGACTTTTATATGTTGAGAACCTGGAGGAAAAAATTGATACTACATAAAATTTATATGCAGAGAAGGTTATTGTAATTTTAGTATTTTTAGATACTTTTGAACGGAGAAAATTGTATACTGATCAATAAAAAGCAAATATATACTGGTTCTTTATAACCGGTATTTCATACAGCATGACCGCTTTTTTCTCGTGCCCTATAATCGCGACTGATAATCGTTATAGTTATCGATATTCCTTTTGATGTAGTAAAGTATTGTCTTCTAGGCACTTATTCTCTGTCACAATGTTGTGAAAGTGTCAAAATCTGTTTTTATATTACAATATCGAGTATTATTATACTTATACATACATACTTCATAAATACTTCTACTAAGTTTGAAGGGTGCTATATATGAGTCCAAAAAAACGAAGAATTTCGTGTCAATTTGCGTAAACAAATTTTGTTAGATCTAATAGTAAGTCTGAATCATGAGATTCGGCAAGGGTATGGAGAATTAGGCCTACCTTCAGAGCAGATAGTTGTGGAAGGTGATAATATGTAATGGGATACCTAAAGACAAAAGGAATTGCTTAATCTTCCTCTGGTAAGTAGTCAGAAGGTACAAATCTTACATACCCTAGACACTCTTGGACCCATTATCTAACTGACCGGAATGAGTCCTTAAATGAGGATAACGTTTTTCAAGTGCCGGCGCTGGGCCGAAGCTACAAGCCGCACTTGTTAATTCAATCAAACGCCCCAATTAATCGGACTGGTACGCCTAATAAAAAATAATATTAAGTTAACTTGCTGTGTTACAAAAGAGAATTGAAATGAAACTTTTTAGCGCAATTAATTATAATAGCAAATTATACTCAAACTTAAGCAAACCTTAATAAACATTTACTTAAAATTAGGGAATAGCTGAACTACCAGGAATTTAATAGCTGAAGTAAATGTAAAAAATAGCAAATAAAATGCAAATGTGACAAAATATAAAATATATAAAGGTAAGTAGCTAGTAGATTTAGATTTATAGCACCACAGCTCCAGCGAGTATCAATTTGAATTTCAAATCTTCCAACCGTTGCTCGTTAACATTCCCTTAACTAATCGAAACGCTACCTGCCTGATTCGAGAAGACGACGCGGACATTTTCTAACTGGCGTTGGTGCTGGCGGTTTTTTTTTGTGCTTTCCGATAGTGGAGGAACCAAGCAAGTGCTTTTTGGGTTAAGTGAGCACGAGGGGGTGAAGAGAAAATAAAAGCGTATACTGGTTATTTGATACCCTATATGAAAATTTTAAAGTGAAAAGTTGTTTCCTTTTTGAATTATGTCCAATAACCCATAAATCCAATATGGCGGCCCGACCAAGGAGTGGGGAAATATGAGTTATTTTCATTTTATTGGTTAAGTGTCTCATAAAACTGTTCCTTACTAAATTTGAGAGTTTTACGTTGTTCCCTATTTGAATTATGCCCAATAATCTAAAAATTCAATATGGTGGCCTATTGAAGGAGTGAGAGGATTCGCCCCATTTTCAAACTCAGATCTAAAAATTTTCTGAATGTAATATATACTAAATTCCAATCTTCTAGCTCAATTCGTTCTCGAGTTACCGTGTATACAGATGGACGGACGGACAGGTGGACATGCTTAAATCGATTTGTTTTCACATTCTGAGGATATGTATATAATATGCACTACAAACGTTGGATTAAAACTAATATACCCTATCTATCATAAAATGTATAAAAAGAAAGAATTTGTAATGCAGGATTTTGAAAAAGTGTAGGGCCGGCGGCTTAATTTTGTAGTAGATAGGTGAAAATTAAGAAAATACTAGGAGATCCCTGTGCAATTGCACAAATTGAATGTATATTAGTGACATAACGTTTTCATATGTTCCCTCAATTTGCACCTTAAATTTCAAAGCGCGTTTTTTTCAGAGGTGTCCCCTGTAGGCCTAATCCTCTCATGCAAGCAAGCAGTAAAAAGACACCTGCAAAATATTTTACCATGAAAATAGTGAAATGAAAAAGGTTCCAATAAATCCATGTATTGCATACTTTTCGGTGGCAAATACCGAACTTAACGCCAAAGTTACCCAGGAACGCAACCCCGAACTGATGCGGATCAGTGTTGCCATTATAAAATTTCGAAAAGCTCGATGAAACTCCATATAAAAAAGTGGCTGAAATACGGAACCGGGAACTTTCTTTGTATAATTAATATATAGATAAGCTACGTTTTTTGGCAGCAGAATACAGAGTTGTCATACATTAACTGGGTTGTTTAAGTCATCTACGGGAAACTTGCTTAAAAAAAGAAAGAGAGGAGAATAAGAATTAGCTCTGTACTCCATGGATTCCAACCGTTCTTTTGAGCTCCATTGCCCAAAAACCACATCTATAGAATCACTTAAGTGTTGAGGTAACTCCAGAAACCCGGTTAGAAATAGTAGGTACTGACAATGCAGTGAACACCATAAACGACGATTTCCTTATAAGCAATGAATTGGAAGAACCATTAGTGAGCTTTATAGCATAATAATAATAAGAAATCAAAGAAAGTGTATTAAAGCAAGAAGTATGTAGTTAGAAATGCAAAGCAATTTTTACGACTTTTTCAAGGATTTAAAACATAACACCAAAATTGTGTAAAATTTAGGTAAGATTTTTTATTTTCCCTTAAACTAGATCTAAAACTTAGTAAATAACTATTCAGTCCAATATATTATAACTGTTCCTATTTATAAATTCCCAAGAGTCCAAGTCTCAATTCAGTTGAGTATATTATTATATATATATAGTATATATGAAGTAACTGTTGTTATGTATGCATTTGCATATACCATTCGGGTTTATTCAAATCAATAGCAAAAATTTAAATCCTTATTTCCTAATCCCTCGATTTATATCGAAAACAACAACAAAAATTTAATTCTTAATCCATTTCCCACAAAAATTGGCAAAACAAACAAAACCAGACGAAACCCGAATGGTATATACAATTGCATACATAACATTACTCTTCTGTGAAGATTATAATTGTTTTCCACTTCTAAGATTTTCACAAATTAATCACGATCTACAGGTAAGTATGTATTTCATTTTTCTGGAGTGCGTTGGAAACTACGAAGAACTGAACTATTCTATACATTGGCGGACTTATTATGATCCGCAGAACCGAAGGAAGAACGCTTTCTAAGGCATGTGGACTCCAGATTTAGGCTGTTCGTAACTCAGAGACTATCTTCACTGAAAAAGGATGTCCGATAAGTGGGAAAAGGATGTTTCGAACCACAATATTTTGATTTTCCTGAATAAGAAAATTTTGTTAAAAACGTCCAAATATCCTTCAGATAAAATGCCACAGGATTCCACCAGAATTTAATTGAATAAGATTTTGTTACGCGTTCAAGTATCGAAGGCGACTACACGGAGAAACTAACCGGAAGCTACAATAGGGGCGAATTTATTATAAAAGTGGGCTCACTCCTAGATGAATCGAGCAGTCAAAAGGTTGCGAGCGTGAAATATAGCGAGGAAGGACAAACGTGGTTAAACAGATAGAAAAAGGAAGAAATGAGGATTTAAAAAAATAACTAGTGCTAAAAAGGAGGAAAAGTACTTAGGTATAAGGAAAGAAAGGGCTTGATAGAAATGCAAAAAAACACTCAGAAAGGAAATTTTGAGAGAAAACGAAAGGCAGAACTAATAAAAGCAAGAACAACTTGGACAGGAGGTCAAAAAAGGCTAGGCAATAATTAGTATTTTCAGATTTTTTTCCTTTATTTATTTCTTTAAACATTAAATGTAAAAAAAGTGGAAATATTATAGTAAAATTACGTGGAAGTTCGTACTTATAGATTTTTTTCCAAAGCTCCATTTCCAATGAGTTCGTGGACTGGAAAATAAGCACGTCGCGCCCATCACCCAAAGAGGAAAATACAAATTTGCATGAGAATACCAACCTCTTTTTCCAACTTGAGCTGGCCTGAGCACTCAAAAGGGAGTACGTAACAATCCAATTGATTATTTAGAACGAAAACTGAGGAAGTTAAGAAGTCAACAACTAGACTGGAATTTTTTGCGTAGATGGTATGGGCTTAAGATTGGTATAGGTTTTTTCCAATATTCTCTCCTCTTCTTTGTACTCAGTCAAAACCTTCGAAATTACAAGCCATGCACAAGAAGAAGAGCGAGAACATTGAACTCTTTTTTATGAATGCTTTAAGATAGG
>QYTT01094954.1:14853-26667 GCA_006980735.1 Dasypogon diadema
TAGCATTTAAGAACTTACGGGTTAAGTGCATTAAGAAGTCTCCTTTGTGCGCAAAAAATTCTTAATTTTGACTTCAAAAAATTTCTAAATATTCCACAAAAATTCATTCATAAACATACAGGGTGTCCGGTAATTAGTCGATATGCGATATACCAATCGATTATGAAGTGCTCTGATCAACGTTTATTAGGGGACCCCCCTTCCCCACTTGAAATTTATCCCCTCGGTCTTAAAAATGGCGGTAACGAAGATTTCATGTTCTTTGACCTTATAACTTTCCTTTTCAAGGAATCGATTGGTATACCACATATTGATTAATTACCGGACACCCTGCATAAAGCTTCAAATTGATACGCATTATACTTTTTTATTTTTAACATCATTCGGTCAAATGGTGCTTCGTTCTGTTGGAGATTGGGCCCAATAGCTTATGATTTTCTACAGCGATAGCTGCATACGCATGGCGTTGTAAATGTTTTCTGTCTTCTTGAAGTGACTTAGGCATAGTCGTACTAAGGTTTAGCATGCAAGAGAACATGATTCCCGGCAATAGACTTCAGCAAGACCTATTTTCTGCAAATCACAGACCAATAGCAATCACCTCGATTCTGACAATTCTACTTATTCCATGATGGCTTTTGCTTTGAACGTTCAACCGGCTAATTGATGACATTCCTTATAGAGCAGTCATATCCTGTCTCCATAATTTTGGCAAGTCGTTGTGTTTTGGAAGTGGTTGTGTTGGATATCTCTTGACAGAGTCTCACTCTGCACTTTTAGCCAAACTTCCAGCATAATTCTTTTCCTCTGAAGTTTATTTTCTGACCGTTACCTCTTATTTTGAACGGTGTAACCTCTAACGCTTAAAATATCAATGCTGGCATGCCACAGGGCTCTGAAATATCCCCCACTCTCTTTTTACTTTTCATTAGTAACCTCGAATCCCCGAGCTCCAAACGTAATCACAGCTTTGCAGATGGTAGTACCCTTCATTTCGCATTCTCGTTTGAATCAAGTACTGACTCCCTGGGTTATACCACTGACAATAGTTGAGTACACATGATTGGACTACTTAAGGGCGACAATACTAAAATACTTGCCTGGAGCAAGGCAAATTACGTCAAGTTTAATGCATCCAAAGTCCAGAGCTGTCTGATTTCACCTTAAAATATCGCTTCGTCAAAGGAGTGAGTATTTTAAACTCTCCAAAGTTGAACATTTTAGGGGCTCAGGTATCTTAGTTGGACGAATCACATCCTTGATACTGCAATATCGCATATATAGGCAAAATCGGAGCAGATGTGTGATATCCGTTGTCTTTATCTTTTCGTCCTCGAGCTGAACTGTACCCAGAGAAAAAATGGTTAAAAAATAACTATTTTTTAACCATTTTCATGTTTGAAACTGGGAACAACATTATACTAGTTGATTTTAACTACAAAAAGTAGTTACTTCTAACTATTTGAAGGGACTACAAAATAGTTAATTTTGACTAAAACATGTTTACTTGTGACCACCTACTAGTTAAAAGCCCGGAACATAAACTGGTTGCTAATAACCGCTATACAGTCAATTTTACCCATCTGATTGTAAATTGAAGGGACTAAAAAATAGTTAATTTTACTGGGCTGGATTTTCCCAGCATTTTCTTGTTACAGGATATATTAACGCTTTGAAGTATTTCTTTTAGAAATTTAGCTGTAATTCAATACTGTCAAAAGAGCATCAATTTTACTAAACCGAAGAACCTGAAGTCATAACAAATCAAACAAAAGGGAGGCAAGAAATTATAAGGAAATGCTTATGCCCAAATTTATCACATTTTGGAAACTTCCAAGTCACAGAATGTGGCTTTTAGTTTCTCGAATTTTGGGTCGAGTCAGAACTAAATTTATTGAGAATATCACAAGTACTTATATACTGTAAAAAAATTTCTATTACGAATTATAAGCTAAATGAAAAAAAGGTTTTTCATATGTGGCGAAAAGTGTTGCCACAACTTTATATCAGTGGGGTTGCATTTCAACTATTTTCCTCGTCATTTTTAGACGAAATTACCAACAAATATTCCTTTTATACACAGGATTAATTATTGAAATAGTTACTTGAATGTTACCATTTTATATAGTGAAAAATTACTATTTATTGTAGTTTGAATTTCTTGCGAAACTTCTAAGAACAACTATTTTATAACTATTTCACTTTTTATAACTATTTTAAACTTTCTAGTTAAGAGCCTGATTTCCTCAAATAACTATCGAAATAGTTACGCTTTAACCAAGTTATTTTTCTGGGTGTGCACTTCTGTTTCCTCTGCCGACTATAGACCGCTGTTATTTAGACAGAATGTGCATCGACATCTCCTTTTGGCTTCCTAATTTCCTTTTCTTCCCCATCCCTACTTCCTTTCCTGCCAAGGCTGTGCATAACATCGTAAGGTAACCCCTGAGTTGTGGCTTTACCATAAAAAGCTAAACTTCTTCGCTTGACTTAGAACTGGATGATTATTCCTCTTTAACTCTAGTTTCTCAGCTAGATTTTTCAATAACTCATTTTTTTAACAGCCGCAAAAGGCTTTGGGTCCAATGAAGGGTGATTCTGCACCGTCCTTTGCAAGTCAGTCGGCAGTTTTGTTTTCCTGAAAGCCCCCATGCCTGGTGTTCACATCTAGGTAACCTTGTTGCATTGTGGCAGTTTCTTGAGAGCATTCAGACCGCACCATACAAATTTCGTCTCCTAAGAGAATGAGGCGAGTGCTTTTAACACTAACTGTCCGATAGTATAATTATTTCTGTGCCATGTACAGCTTTACCCAAGTTGATGTTTACACAGATTTCTACAGCATGGAAAATAGTTCATACGGTACTAAGAAACTTCAAAATCCTGTATCTTGGACCATAAATCCCTATCTTTGTTCTCTCTCCCATCTTACATCCCTCTGTGTACCAGACAAGGGATTTCCTTTCGAAAGTCATGTCATCAGAGTACCATGCCTGTCGGTCAGTTTATACCTTAGCTTAACATTGAATTGAACATCGAATTTTCCAAAATTTGTAGAAACTATTAGGGGTCTTACCTGGCAGTACGGCATTAAGAGCAGATGTGCGCCAATTTTAAAAAATTTAATCCTCCGGGGAGATAGCACTTCCCACTTGTATGCATATTTTTTATAAGCTATTTTTTATATTTGGCTTTTAAATTAAAAATTCCAGAACATGGACAGCCTCCCCAAACTGCACTAGCTTCATGTAGGACGTTATAGTGCTTTGGATGAAGTAACCGGTAAGCAGGCTCTAACTCCTGAAAATGATCTTCGAGTTATGTACAAAAGAGGAATGAAGTAATGAACGTTATTAAATAAAATTTTCATTAAAAGTCAAACTTTTGTTATTCTAAACCCTCATTTCCGTTTCTCTTTTGTAATTTTTCACTTGTTTTGACACTTCCCTATTTGTGCCAGCAATCAACTACCAGAATTATTAAGGCAGGCTTTTGGTATCCAAATATATGGTATATGGCTGTATTTCAGTAATTCGCATGCTGACTAAGAGATTCATCTTTTGCAATCTGATAGCATATAGTGTGATCTTCTGCCATACGGAGGTGTGAGGGTAGGAAATTCATTACTACCACGAAGGGTAGGACAGGAAGCTATATTGTGTCTTTTTTCTGGTTTTGACCAACGTAGCAGTATAGCATATCGTCTTTCCCTAATTGACACGTAGGCACACATCTATATTTTATTGTGTTTACAGCGTTTTACACATTATCAAAAATTTTCTGATGACAGACAGGACCGTCTGGTGACCGCAATAGTGATTGTTTTATCTCTCAAATTAGCTGCTATCCTTCGGCTGGACAGTATATTCGATGGGGACCGTAGCACAGAAGATGATGCTTTCAAAAGTCCCCTCAACGTCTACGTCAGAGTGTGGTGCCTTTTTTTACCTTTATCTACTTTTTTTATACGGGTCACGAGATGGTGAAATTTCCTGCCGGGCACTTATGTTGTTATAGCTCTAGATGTGTTTCAAGCAATACACCTTTTCTGATGTGATTGTCTACTATAATACTATCCTCGCACATTTAAATTCTTTAGGTACATATCCTACCACCTAACTAACTCTAAATAATTTCATTAGTATTGGTGTTCGCTTTTCTATCACTTGCTGCAACAATGCTGTAAATATACCAGGGGTTTGTACGTTTTTTTATTTTGGCTTGGTCAAGTTTGTGCAATTGTAAGTCCAGTAACAACCTTTACCAATTTTATCGTCATTGTAATCATCAGTTATATTGACGTCTTCAATTGTATCTGTTACCCTGATAGCGGTTCAAATAATTCTCATGACGAAAATTGTTCTTGCGAAGCTACTGGGATAGATGCACAGTAAAATGTCATAATAAAATTATGGCTTGTTGCAACATTTGTCAGGATAAAATTTCCCAATCTCCTCTTCGCTCAAATCTGTGCTATTTGCATCATAGAATTGGCCCAAAAGCTTAGATAATACTTTACCAAAATTTAAACGAGTTCGTTGTGCTATTTTTGTAACTTTGGTTTAAAATAGATATGGTTTTATTTTTATTTATTTATAATAAGAGACGGAAACACTTGTGGACGTAACAATTTATAACTTTTAAATTTGCATTTACACTTGAAAATGTCCACTTAAGTAGAAAATTGTTATTTTTTGGTGAAATACAGATTTCTTTCATTTCTAAGTATTAAATAAATTTAGAAACCTGTATGTCTTTCCAGTAATAGTTACAATTGAAATTAAAAAAAATAAGTATAAAATATATCTGATAATGAATAAATAGAAATTTTGGTATTCTGGAATACAGTTCTCAGCTTTGAAAAGTTAGGCGCATATAATTTGATCGAAGTTTGATTACGACTAATTCAAAATTCACTCGAAAGATCGGAACATACAGAATCCATTAAAATATGAGCATTTTTCAAGAGCGTTCAGAAAGCAATTATTACAAATCACGTAAGACAGAATTATTTAAACCAATAATAATAATAATAATAATTTTGAACTAAATCCTCATGAATGATAGATAATTTCCAACTACTCGTTGTAGTGTCTATGCCAGGCAAGTCTATCGGCACACTGATGATGATCAGGTTGACTTGCTGTGATCGAAACACTTTCTTTTCACCTAGAAAGAAAAATGTTCTATTCATACGAAGTTTTCAAGTGTTTTTCGAAGTGAATTTCACTTCAAAAATTTAATTCAAAATTCCAACAAGTGCCTCCATCTTGCGTTCAATCGTGTACACGACTAAAATAATTTTATAATCATTTAATAAGTTCAACGTGTAGAATAATCATGCGACTTTTCTTCAGGTGCCTTTTGAAGGAATTACCACAAGGAATTAAGGTACAAAGCATTCTAAACGTAATTTTCCACCGAAAGCTGTTATGCTACTTGCAGCACGCAACGTGTTAATAAAACATTAAATTTTTATTCGGAATGTTTTTTGATTCGATGCATATGTTTTAATGCTCCTTAACCATAAATTGAGTCCGCCATATTGGATGCTCCGTCTTGGATTCGCAAAAGCTTTATAGCTTTCATATTCGTCATATTCGTAAACACACTCTTATTATATGAGGCAATTAAGAACCTAGTATTATAAGAGCGAATTTACACCAATAATTTTCGCATAAATTTATAGGTAAAAACGCGCAATTTTTGTTTAAAAAAATTACACATACCGATGGAAATATGAACAGTTCATGGTGTAAAATTTCACAACGAATGCGTTTTCGTCACTCCTTTTAAGTGAATAAATATACATATCGCTATGTAATTTTGCTTGTATATTTACACAAGGAAGGGGTATGAAATACTCCTTTTAATATGGTATTAATCCATTTTTGTATTATATTTTTACATACTCTTTGGCGCTCTGCACAATTCGCTCTTTTTACTTTTAGTAGTCTAAAAGTTAAATTTTAAATAAAAATTCCACTTTTAGACTACAAACCAAAAACTTAAATTATGCAGAACACCAAAAAGTTCATAAAAAATATCACAAGATCCAAATTTTCACCACGAAATGGACGACATTAACAAATTCGTGTCGTAACAAATCCATTTCATTATGCGACAGTCGATGTTTGAAATGAAAATGCATAACAATTCCTAAAGAAAATCATTCTTTAATTCAAAATGCATCACACAATACAATCGACTGGCTTTATCAAAGACTCAAGAGCGAGATCGTATCACAATTATATTTCCCCCTGCATTGGAAGAAATTTACACAATTTGTGCGTGAATTTCTGTGCCTTTTTCTCAAAGACGTTGGAAATTACACCAAATATGTGTAATTTTTGTAATTTTAAAACAATTACATTAAAGGCACATATTGTAGTGTAAAAATAAGCTTTCATGACGTAAAATGAAATAATGAGAAACATATTCGTATTTTTACATTTAAGCCAATTTTTTGCATAGAAATTGACACAAATTTGCTACTTAATTATACGTAACTTTACACGCAGTTTTTAGAGTGCAGCTACCGCAAAAACTACAATATTTGCCATATCGTGAACATTCCGTCGACCTTTAGAAAAACCGTGGCCACCCATACTGGAACCGCCATTTTGAATCCCAAAAGATCTACACCAGTTTCAAAATCAGCGACCTCGAATGGGCTAATTTTCATGCCGATCGGGAAACTTTTGAAGACACTGACATCTTCGACCGCCTTATTTGATCAAATTCGCAATCAGCCACTCCAAAAACCTTTATATCCACCATTTTGCTAACATTCCACTGACATTTAGAAAATCTTGTCCGCCATACTGATATAAGGTAAGGTATCTGTGTACCAAATTTCAAGTCTCTAGCTTAAGGCGTTCTCGAGATAACTCGCAGACAGACATACAGATGAACATCTATTAAACTAATTTTTTTTTCTCCCATCAATGGCAATGTAGTTTATTTCTGTGTATCATGCATATTTCAATGCGTTACAAACGTTTTCTCAAAGCTAAATGCCTTACATCTAGGATATAAAAAGTCACCTCGATTCATATTTGCCTTTTATGTTAAAATGATTGATTACGCTAATATATTGATTATTAAAATTAGTTTAGCAGAGATCAAACAAGGTCAAACATATCGAAGCTGCCCATAAGATTGTTGGAAGAGTAACTTATGCGGTGCTAACTTTAGTGGCCGATGACACAACATATTATGCGTGATGCTACCGCCGCCTAATTCAAATATACAGTTTGCGTGGGAACACAAATGTGAAGTATTTCGAAAACATGTGTACTTTTTTTATACCCTACATGTAGGGTAGCTTTAAGCAAACGTTTGTAACGCATCGAAATATACATGATACACAGAAGTAAACTATATTGGCATTAAGGGGAGAAGAAAAGAATTCTTTTAATAGATGTTCGTCTGTCTGACTGCCCGCAAGTCAACTCGAGAACGCCTTAAGCTAGAATATTTCGAATCTGGAGTCAAATTTTTGAAATTCAAAATGGCGGGTGCAATATGGTGGACAGGGTTTACTACAGGTCTACGCAATATTCACGAAATGGCAAATTAAAGCTAAAGGGTGCGTCGACAGGTTGCGGAGAGTAGAACTGCCTGCAGATTTGAAGGTCAGCTGCGAATATGTAAGAATAAGTAGCCGCGGGCAAAACGTATTATTTTCTTTTCTTCCTTACGTCTCGGGTATAACATAATTCGATTTCGGCCATTACGTCACTGACCTAACGTAACAAGTTGAGGGTTAAAATTGGACTTAAACTGCGCCTCCGAAAACTGTAAATTCGATACTAATCTTGGATTTTTCTTTTCACCCCTTTTCACCCTCCTCATGCTAAAGAGTGCTCAACGTGGACTTCAATAACATCAGGAGTGTGAAAATTCATCTCATGATGCTGCAGCATCCCAGAAAACTATAAAACTGACACTAATCTGGATCAATTTATTTCTTAACCCTTATCACCATTCCTGAGGGGTGGAAACGTAGTTAAATCAATTTTTTTTTCACACATGTTAAATTATTTCGCGAATTTATATAAAGTTTTTTTAATTAATTTTTTAAAAATATTGCCGGCCCCTGGCAAAGTTTAACTGCATAGGCCATTAAAGTGTTAAAAAAGTCAATGTTTATGTAGACTTGCCTTAATACTGATGTGTAATCTCTAATGAATGAGCATCAAAATGCTTATATACAATTTGCCATAGCGTACGCCGACGACTTAATCGCATACAGATCAGGTCCAAAGGTTGGAGTTATATCTGTTCTCTTGCAGCGGGACTTCGACAAAATCCAGCGATACTGTGATGACTGGAAGTTGAAAATCAACTTCCAGAAATCGGAGTCTATCCTGTTTAGGACGGCTCTAAGTAAGGCATCTAGAGACACCAAGTGTAACTGGAAAAGATTCCAGATAGTGGGACCAGACGGGCAGCCGTTGGAAAGAAAGAGCGAGGTCAAGTATTTGGGGATCTGGTTGGACCAGTATCTGTATTATAATAAACATATAGGTACTGCTCTGACCAGAGCCCACAATGCGTTCTAGATGACCAAGCGGTTATTTTATAGCAGAATCCTTGACCCTAAAGTGAAAGTGGTCTGCTACCTAACCTTGATCAGACCCATACTCACCCACGGATGCTACGTCTGGTTCAAAATCTCTCCGCATTATATGGAAAAGATGAGGGTGTTCGAAAGACAATGTCTGAGAGTATGCTTGGGCATGCCCAGAACACCCGAATCAGAATACGTCAAGTATTACGCTAACGATGTCCTCTACGACAGGGCTGAAATAAACAGGATAGACAACTTCATCATAAAGGTGAATCGCAGTCGTGCTGCAAGGGCAATGGAAAGCGACAACAACCTGATCTCAGGCGCTTTCTACCCGAAGCCCCTTTATTATGAAAGTGTGCTCCGAAACCGCTTTATCCCTCCGGAGGCATTTATCTATCTAGACAGTAAGGGGTTGATACAGGATAGGTCGGGGGTACCTCTGATCTACCATATCCACAGAAGATCAAGGAATAAGGCAATAGCCTATGAGGTAGAAGACCTGAATAGACAGGAGCTCCTTCGCTTTAGCACAAGGGTCTCAGCTCGAGACAGGGAGGATGCGATTGAACCACACTCCGAATACTGGTGGCTGGCGGAATAGAGCTGGGTTTGCGCCTTCTCTGGCAACGTTGTAGGGATAGGGTAGATAAGAATTATAGTGAGTTACTAGGCAATAAGTTTAGAGTAGATTAGATTAGGGATTAGATTAGATTAGATTAGGGTAGGCTTAAGTGGGGGGTTGTCGGGTTGCCCGGCTGGTCCTTGGAATTGCGGTGGGGATTGCCCGTGTGGGGTGGCCGGGGCGTTTTATGGCCCCCGCCGTCGCCACCCGGGTTCGCTGGCCGACACACTGCAAGGCTTGGGGACTGGCTCGTGTAATTCGACGACGCAATTGGGATGGAGGGCATTCAGGGCGATTAAAGTTCCGGGTGCTTTCCATCTTAATTATAAAATAAGGTAGGTTTAAGTTTTTTACACAAACAAAATGTATATAGGCTCTAAGTTGTTTGGGATTTTTTCTTAGTAATAAGCAATTATAATGATGAGTAAAGAATATACAAAATCAGATAAGTCCTTAGTCGAAAGGCATAAGTTAGATTAGACATAGAGTAGCTTAGAGTACCCGCGAAGGGTCAGTAAGTTAGGTTAAGTTAGAATATAGATAAGCTAGTTTTAAACATTTTATCTAGCAAGTAGGGAACTATTATAACGTTTAAGAAAAAATAAAATGAATTTTGAAATTGAAATTGAATACAATTTGAGAAGCGTAACTTTTAAAAGCGGGGAAAATTTCAACCATTGTATTTGGCATTAGCAATTTTTTAAACTGTGATCTACAGCTTATGAGCATATTCTGAAACATCATTATTATTTGGCAACTGCACATAACATATTTAGTTTTTCATTCTTAAATA
This sequence comes from Dasypogon diadema, assembly GCA_006980735.1. Classification (NCBI taxonomy): domain Eukaryota; kingdom Metazoa; phylum Arthropoda; class Insecta; order Diptera; family Asilidae; genus Dasypogon; species Dasypogon diadema. The sequence goes on from QYTT01094954.1 coordinate 24,847, forward strand.
ACATAAATATTAAAATAAACATGCATGTTTTTATCTGCACCTGCTTGATATGCGTTTTATTGGAGACATGATAATCCAGTGTTTTCCGTTGTAATCAGTGATATCGACGCATTTAACGCACTACAAAAGTCCATAAAAAGGCAACTTTCGAAAAGCACTTTTTACTTCTTTTTGGAATGGGCATTTACAGCTATAATTAATGCAAAGAAGAAAATCAATCGCAAAACATGAAGAATACCCAAGGCTTCAGAAATCAATGAAATCTTGTTAGGTTTCTCCCTCAAATAAGCCTTAATACATTACATAAAATGTAGCATTCCTTCCTTGTGTTGAGGCGGTGGAGGAACAAGACGGTGTCTTCTTTCCTACTTAATTAACTAGAAATCGTTCACTATAAAATTAAAAGAGAAATAACAACACATTCAAGAGTTTATTTGGAAAACTGAAACTCCCAGCTGTTGTTTTCTTCTCGCAAGTTTTCATTTCACATATTGAGTCGATCCTGTTGATGGTAAAGTGATACTTTTGACACGACGGCAGAAGTTTTATTGAGTTGGTATTATTTAATCTAAATAAGTAATTGAGCTACTTCTTAAAAAATAATTTGAATGACTGTTTTTTCTCAATAAAACTGACAGTATTGATATGACTAAAGTTTCGTATGTATATGGAAGAGGGGCTGTTTCTCCGTTAAAAAATTGAGACCAAATCCTCCTTTGGAGCCGCATAAACCAAAGGAAAGACTTCCAGTTGAGGTCTAACACGACTTAAAATGAGAAAACAATCTGAATGCATGGTACGTTTAATCGTTATTTAACTCGGTGTGTGCAAATGCCGATTACCGACCCACAGTCATTTCATTTCAGGTATCTATGGTAAAGGAACTAATATCCTGGAGTTCTATATATGCTAATACTGTGATCTTTTTATTGGGAGAGTTATTGCTGATAATCGGAAGCAACCTTTTGCAGTTCCAATCCACAAAATGGAGACAGAATTTTATGTCGCAATTTTAGAGAAATTTCCTAATCGAGTACTACATACATACAAAACTTTGTTTGAAAAGGATTCTAGGCAAATATTAATGTAGCTCCAGGGAAACGAGATCGGCAATTAATCTCATCTCATCGCATGATAAAATTTACAGAAATATGGAATATATTTTCTTGTTCCACCACCTTTCCTAGATGACAACATAGGCAGGCATAGTTAATGAGTGGTTTATAGCAATAATCCGCATACCTCACATCAGATAAACAGAGGTTTCAGTTAAGGTGTGCCCTATCGGTTATGTGTATATTTTAATCTGGCAGTGGACATTGCGTTATAGAGATATAAGATGTTATCGTGGGATATTGTACATCGAGATGTAGCCAAAGGTCAGGAAGTGTCCTATGATGCAGGCACGATCTTCGTGAAGATACTGACGCATATTTTGCTTGCATAAGTGCAGGCTATAGTCGAAGGATAAATTAATATGGTAGTCTGTTCCATATTCGCAAGGAGGAAAGGCTCATTGCACGAATATCGCTCGTAGAGATTGATTAACCCTTTTTTTGCCGAGATGCTCCTTGTGAGTGAAACACCGCGCTAAAGGTGCAAACATTAGGCGCGATAGGAGCATTTGATAAGCGTTCGAATGTAACTGATTCGGAAAATATCTGCTCTTTTATTCTTATTGGGTTGTCTTTGTCTCGCTCTGAGAAAAAACTGCAGAATAAAATGTTTGAATGTTGAAAAGTAACTCCAGAGTAAGTTGAAATATTGACAGAAAGGCAGACAGTAGTATGTAAGTGGTAACTGGTGGAGAGCGACTATAGT
>QYTT01094954.1:31483-52231 GCA_006980735.1 Dasypogon diadema
TACTATGGAGCCCAGACAGACGCATAAATCTACAACACTACTATTATCCAGCAATAGCCATAAGCGATAGACAAATTTTTCTGATGTACGATACGTCGAAGAACTACGAATCGTTCGAGTAGAGTGGTGCTTGTATGCTCAGGCTAGCTTTTATTACCTCTCTACTCTCTACCACGTTCAGCTTTCACTTCACCGGCCACCTCGTTCGTCAGCGTGACCAACCATTCGCTTTGTTTTTAGCGCACTCGTTCTGCCAACCCTCGAATTTCAATCTTATGTTTCTTAGATAATTATCGTTTTCGTCTAACTCCAGAAGTTGCCGTTCAAAAAGATTGACAGACAGACGAAAGTCATAAAACCAGCTGTTTATGCCTAGGTATCCTATATAGTAGCGAATAGACCTAGATATAGGTTTTTTTTGCGAAAACGCTGACAGACATATTATTATTATTATTCATGTACATGGCCTTAGTAACAGTTACAGTTAAAATATTGTCACTAATTTCAACAGTTTCACAATTTTTACACAGGAATTCTAAATATTTGGGCATAAAAAGTAGCCTGGATTACTCCCTGCAGCAAAGTCCTCTACCTAAAGTCCCGTCAAAATCGGTTCAGCAGTTTTGAAGATAAGTCCAGACAAACAGACAGACAAAAATTTAAAAGACGGGTGTTTAGGTTTTGACAAAGTGCAAATAATCATATGAGCTTAAGAAAAGGCAGTTATTTCGAAACCACAGACAGATACTTCAATTTCATTTATTTGTATAGAATATATAAAAACGAATAAAATTGCGCAACTTTAAAAGAAAATTTACATTTTGATTCTAAGAGATCCAAAATGGAATATTTTCTTAATTAATTCAATTATTGCTACAATTTTGTTGTGGCAAACTCTTGTATTTCTTAATTTTATATCTGTAATTATGCAACTATGTCTGTATAAGCTAAAAATACCAAAAGCAAATAAGAATAGTGTCATATTTGCTCTGCTGCTCGGGTACTAGTTTTCGTACAAAAAACTTTGAAAAGAAGTATGGCGTTGATGAGAAAAAACTTTTGATATAATATCGTCTTGGTGTCAGTGGAGAGGAAAATCGAGATATCCTCTGCCGTTGCCGTGCACGGTAAATGATATTTATTGTTCGGTAAATGCGAGCAGCTAAGCCTAAGGAACTTGTGCTCGTGTTTAATATAAAAGTCATTTGAGTGTTAAGTTCTTTGGAGGTAATTTACCCGTCGTGTGTATCGTATTTCGCTTGGGAAGAAGTGAATTCTCCCAGGAATGCATTTTTGGTATTATTTGAATTATTTTTATACGTGTGAATGAAATGCTGTTGACTTTGTTAACTATTACCTGTGCCTGGACATGCAAGCCATAATATAAATATTTTGTCTTTGTTCTTATGAAACGGATGGATTGGATTCTTTGCCTAAGAGCTTAATGACCCTAACGAATATCAATCTGATACAATTGTTCCAAAATCTGCGGTGCACATGTTGCACACGTGTTGATAAAGACTTCGCGATTGACTAGCAAGATCTACACCTGTGTTTACATTAGAGCTTGTCTCTTACAATTCGTCAATTTCAACTGAGGGAACTAGGTTGTATATGGAAGTGATATCACTCACTAATTAAATTAAATTTTGGTTTCTGAGTATAATAGAAAAGATATCGTCAAGGTAACGCAGAAAAATTGCATATTAGAACGATTTGCATTAGAATAAATTGCATTTAATTCTTGTTAACGTCGTGACGTCAAAAGCGTTCATCGGTTAATCTCGTTTTCTAATTCTGTTTTACTTAAAACATAAATTATTCACCTTCTAAAATATATCACAACACACAAAGAAACTGTGATTGACGACAATTAAAGAGACAGGGGTTTGTAAGTCATGATTTATACAGATCTTGTTGGGGTTGCTGTTTCTGCAGGAATAATATTAGTCATATTGATGGAATCTTGCAACGGTATCTCCAGTGATATGAATAATTATGTTCCATCGTATCATGAAAGATTAATAAACATGAGTAACGTAGAATTTACTGAAAAAGAATCAAAACTTTTGGCCCGTGGTTTGAATTACGCTCCACCACCCAAGGTAAATTCTTCGCAATTACTGGAACTGGCCACTTATTTTGATGCGGCTCTGACTGTGGTGAAGATTTGAAATTTCAGTGTGCTGAAATAATAAGGCAAAACAAAAATAGGGCTAACAGGGTTAGTTCAGATAGCAAAGTCGTAAATGAGATTAAGTAAAAATCAAATAACAATATTTAAATCCTATATGTAAAGCCAACAAGGGTAACAGTATTAACAATATTAGGGAAAAGTAACCATTTAGAAAAAAATGAAAGAACACGGAGAGAAATTTTTACTGTAAGTAAGCGAGAAACGATATAAATCAAGCAAATCTAGGTTTAATTTGGTGCCATGCAAATATTTTCTTAATTTAAGCCAAGAAGCTAGTAACAGTGTTGTGATAAATTTTAAGTAAAAGTTGACTAATTTAAGGAAATACATTTTCTTAATTTAAGAAACGCTTTCTCGATATGAACAGTTATACGTACTTGAATTAAGAAAGTTGTGCTAAAATTAAGTAAACAAATTATTGAAATCAGTAAATTAAATATTATAGATATTAAAGAAAATAGTTCTAAGATCATGAAAACAATTTACCTAATTTTGGAAGTATTTTCCTAAAACTAGCAAGGCCTTTCTTAAATTAGGAAAAGCTTGGGCTGCTTTTAAGAAATTATTGGTGTATATTTAGAAAATTGTTCATGTTTTTAAGCAAATTAATTTGCTTAAATTGTCCCATGTTTACTTACCTATATTTTCTTGTTTTTCTAAAACAAATCGGGAAATTTCGTAAATATAACGCTGGTTACACACTTGTTAGAACAAAATCAACATCGAACAAAACATTTCGACGAACAAGAAAAACTTTTCGATGAAGAAATTTACATTCTTTTAAATCGGAGCGTTCACGCAAGCAAAAACTTTGTTTCAAAACGAGATTTCAAAACAAAGTTTTGGTCTGTGTGAACACTCCAATTTAAAAGTAATGTAGATTTCTTCGTCGAATAGTTTTTAGTGTTCGTCGAACAAAATGTTTTGTTCGATGTTAAGTTTCCTTCGACCAGTGTGTAAGCAGCGTTATATTTATTTGAAAGCGTAAAAGAAAGAGAAATCGGTTACAGCATATTTTGAGAGACTAAAAAAATTATTATGTAAACTAAATTATATTTTGCGACATGAATCTACATCGTAATATTTTTGCTGCCGTTTCAACTTAAAAATTATTATATACAACGATATAATTAAGAAACGTAACACAAATAAGAATACTTAACTCACTAAATTATTTTTGTGTACATAATGAAACCAAATTTTGAGTGAAAACATTTGCAAAACGTATTATCAATTTTAATGCAGGATTATTACGCCTCGTTTTTCTTACGGAATTTTGTACAGTGGGTAAAATGACTAGCCAAAAATCATTATTAAAAGAAATCAAAGTCAGCTGTGAAAAGTAAAGAGTTACCCACAGAGCTCAAAAAAAATCCCAGGGGCGAATTAACTTAAGCAATGTAGAAGCAGTTTTTTTACCCATTGTTTCAAATTCTATAAGATAAACAAGTAAGCAACATACTTAAACATACTTAAAAAAAGAAAGAAAATTTAATTAGTTTAAAAAAAAATGGGTTTGAAAAATTTCCTTCTATCATTTAAAGTATGAAGCTGTATGGGTTACTCTGTGTAAACTTCTCAAAACTTTCGCACTTAATTTATCTTTTCCGCTTTTTTCAAAAACTGGTATCGCCTTTTCGCAGAAGCTTGACCATTTCTCAACGAGTTTATTCCCTCTGTCCCTTCCCTCCTCAATCTCTTCAAAGTCCAGATCGATCTTTACAGATTGTAATCTAGTTAAAAACATCAAAAATTATGTCTGTAATATTCCCACCTATATGAGCACGAATTTTTGCTGTAGCTCTCCACTTTTCTTCTACAGTAGGCCAAGGTTCCGTGTGAAAAAAAGTCATTTTTCATCTTCAGATAGTTCGTTCTGTATTTCTGGTTAAGCAAAAAGATAGTAAAATGAGATAAGTAATAAATATTATAAATTACCTGTTGCACATTCTACTGTATTCTCTTCTTTATGTTTCCTTTTTTCCTCTCTGGGAAATAGACTCTCTCTTCCTTATTTAGCTACGCCGTTTTTGTTATTTTCGCAGGTACTGAAACAGTAAAGCGTGTCATGTCCGCATCACTAAATAAATCTGCCGGGACTTCTGTAACACTAACACTATTTTCTATTTGGCTATTTTCACTTATTAAGAATTTTATTTTGAAAAATTACACACCTCATGTAATAAAGTATGCCAAATAGTTTAAACTAATTTATAGGAAAACAAACATATAATTTGCAAGTTTTGGTTATTTGAGCACTCACAATAATTAGTATAAATTCAATCTATCACATAAATGATCTGTAAACAACGAACATTTACTGAAACTTTCTCGTTAACGTTAGATAGAGTAATAAAGCCATAAGAATAGTTTCACCCTTGTTTTCTTATTTTAGGAAAGTTTATATGACTTGCTTAGGTAAACTTAGCAAACAGTTTTCTTAAATTCAGTACAGGTATTGGTGATTTTCTGACATCCAGTAAATATTGCTTGAATCTTCACTTACTTCAGTTTGAGTAAATGAAATTCTTAATTTCAGTAAATATTTTCTGCACAACTAGAATGCATTCAGTAAACATTTTCTTGTTGTTAGAAAATGCTTCTCGAAGTTAGCATTTTTTACTCATTTCACACTTAGTAGGGTAAAAATTATTTTCATAAGGGAAGAAAATGTTTAGTACAAATTAAGAAACGCTTTCTTAACCGTTTTACTATTTTTCAGAAAATATTTGTTTATATTTAATAAAATAGAGTAATTTTGAAATCAAGTTTCTTAATTTAATGTTATTTGGATTAATTTTCTTTTTTCTAAAATTAAGAAACCAAAGTGAATGCATATTATCTAATATGAAAGCATTAGAAATTAGCGCAGACACAACAAATAAATTTAACAAAGCTATTCACATTAATGTTAACAAAGCAGATTTGGTTTTGGGCAAAAATCAGAAGTTTCTAGTCAAGAGTGGTCATCCTTCCGCACTAGTTTTGCATGGCTTATCCAAATTCCATAAGAGTGGTGTACCTGTTCGTCCTGTGTCGTCATCTTGTAAGGCACCTGCGCAAGGTCTTAGTAAAATTTTGAGTAAGATACTACCGGTATTAATTAATTTTGAACCAAAATTTTCAATTGAAAATTAGACTTAATTAATCGAAAAAACTAAAGAGTTATTCAATCTTAGCAACGCCAAGTTGATTTCATTTGATGTGGGCAACTTGTTTCCTTCGATTCCCTCAGCAAAATTATATTATATTATATATATATATTATATTTTAAACGAACTTATTAAAATTGAAATAACCGATTTAAACAAAATTAACCAGTTGATCAGTCTAATATAATTGTGTATAATTCAAAATTATTTTCTATATTTAAAATGTACGCTTGGCGAAGGGTTCAGAATTGTCATCCCATTTTGGCTGAATTCTTTATGAGTAATCTTGAAGATGAGTTGCTGAATGATAGTTTTCCAGGTGTAAATAACATTCTACTTTGGACAAGATATGTTGATGATATTTTATGTATTTAAACGGGGACGGAACGACAACTTGAAAATTTTGTGGGTATGGTTTTAAATATGATAAGTTGGACGGGAATGTGCAATTCACAGTAGAGATAGGAAATAAGGTAATTAATTTTTTAGATTTGACGCTTGAAGTAGGAAATAATAAAATAGGTTACAATATTTTTAGGAAACGCATATTTTCAGATGTCGTTATTCCAATCAATTGATGCCATCCTTGGAAAACAGAGATGTCTGCTTTCCATTGTATGATTGAACGACTAGATTTAGTGAACATATTGTTGCAAGTAAAAGTAATAAACTAAAATCCGAGTCTTCAAAACATTTAATGCGTCCGTAATAAACTTGTAAAAAATGTTGTGTCAATTAGTGCGGTTACATGAGGACTTGAAAGCTTAACTTAAAATCGGCTTGAGATTTCAAACTGGGGTTTCAACAGCGCCAACTTGAAAACTTGACTTGAAAATTGCTTGAAATCGGATTGAAACTTCTTTCACATTTTTAGTCTGTTGTCAAAACAAATTTGTGTTGTAAAGAATGTAAAAACCAAAACGGTGACGAGTCAGATTCACGCCCTTTAGTAGTTGCGTAGCTCAAAACTGTTGATATCATAGCTGCTTTTATTATTGTTGCTTTCATTACAGTTGTAGTTAGATTTTTAAATACCACAGTTGCTTTCACTGAAACAGTAGTTGAATTTGTAAATAACACAGTAGTTTTCATCACAGTTGAGTCAGTTGTTATCAATAGTCAACAGTAGTCAGTTGTTCACAGTAAGCAGTCGTCAGTTGTTAGAAGTGCGGTCATCAGTAGTCAGAAGTGTCAGGAGTTAGAAGTTCCAGTAGTTAGAAGTGGAATAGTCAAAAAAAACTCATAGTGAAATAAAAATTTGTGAACCTTTTTATAATTTAAATAAAACTTTATTGGATTCTTTATTGACGGATGTTTTTAATATCCTACAGGAATAATTCGTTTCTGCATTACTCCACAAACTTCGCTTTACCATTTTATACGCTCTTCCACCTTCTGAGACATGCCAAATTTACTCCCACTAAGCTGTCAGAGTTTCAAGTACTCAAGCAGTGGATACACAAAGTCGACAAATTTTTCGGATCGGCTTGTATCAAGCCGACTTGAAGTCGATCGGAGCTTACATGTCCCTCAAGTCAGCTTGAAGTTGGCTTCAAGTCCTCATGTAACCGCAGTAAATAAATTTGTGGAATGAAAATTGCCAAGTGTAATTTCCCCGCTTCATAAAAAAGGGACAGCCAAATTACTTCTCAGATTAATACAACTAGTAATAATTATTACATTACAAACAGTGAAATTTTCGCGAGGTCGACTTTAAGTGTTGTAAAATATATTAATATCAGGGGTAGCCTTTATTGTTTTTTGGGGACATACATTTACGGCTTACTATTTCTTACGGTTGCTATTGGACTCACAGCAATTTGGATTTTATTTGTTCAAGTGTAAACATCTATTTAAATCCTCTAAATGTTCGCAATTGTCGACGATAATTTAATAGATTTTGACCTTGAAGTGAAAACTTTGCGGTCTATAGTGAAGGAAGGTTCAACCAATTAAGGGAATTTCAGAAACGACGGATGCATCTTGAACTACTATTCGACGCTATTTGAAATCAATTAGAGAATCCCTTATTCTTATTCCTTATGTACCGCCAGGAAAATGAATCATTTTTGATTGTCTCATAATGGGAGATGAAAATGGGTTCTGTATAATAACATAGCGATCGTCTAAAAAACCCACAAAGCTTTTAGCGTGATAATGCCAGGAAACATGCTGCGAAGATCACTCAATAATCAGGCAGCGTGGATGGAAAGTTTTTCCTCACCCATGTGTTTTTTTTTTATTAGCATATTAGCAAAAAAATAACAATATTACTTAAAGTGGAAATTTTGAAATTTTCAAAAAACTGATTTTTTTTAATAAAATAATTATTTAAAAATAAAGTATAATACAATTCGTATAATTGAAAAATTCGATGAATTTATGATCCTCATCATGTATAATAGGGTGTGCGCGCCAGATGCGCTCCAAACGGTTGAGAGCGCTTAAAATGCTTAAATATAATTTGTTTCACTTTTGCATTGAATATCTTATTTCAATGAAATGTAACTGTTTGCAAATCAGGTAAGAGTGTGCATAGCTAATAGCATGATCAGGTAATGGTGCATGGTTGTCTTTGTTTCTTGCTTTTGCTAATCCATAAATAATTATTTTATTTTCTGGAAACATTTATTAATAAGAGCCTATTTCCCATTTTGACTTCGAAAGAAGTAAATGTACTATTTTAAGATTTCAAAAATGTCGCTTAAATGTATCCCTTGAGATTTGGCTACACCGTAAAAAAAGGGAAAAAAGAGTCTTAAGAGTATCACTGTATTTCTTGTCTGCCTAGTGCGTACTTTCCTTAAATACAGATTGCTAATGCAAATTTGGAGGCTTTTCTTCCGTGCATACTCCTGTCTATGCGTCTGTGTTCGAAAAGATTAATTTTCACTTAATTTTTTTATTAAAAAAGTCCGTCTGGTGTGTTAAAGATCCTTATACAACTATAATTAATTATCACAATTTCGGAAACTTGTTGAGCGTTCATTTACTAACGGGCACAATATGCGCACTCTTACACTCTTTTTCCTTATATTATAATATGTTTCTCATTACAAAACATAATAATTAAACTTCAAATAAAAGGATTTATCTAATTGATGGTACCGCGTTCTTAAGCTGTGTGCATCACTGAAACATTGACGAATAACTTGTTGCTTGTGTTCCTAATTTATTGTATTAATTTAATTTAAAAAAAGAATCAAGTCTATTGTAGATAAGAAGCCATAAATCAAAACGCTCACCACCTAAAAAATCCTGAATAAATGTTCAAATTATGTACCCCTCAATAACCGACCCCTTATGCTGGTCGTTAAGTACTTCTTTAAAACCACAAAGGGATTACATGTTCAGATAAGCCACTAACGTGTACCATCAACACCATGTAATAGATAACTATTAAAGATTAATTTGCGAATGCGTAGAAAACGCACGTGCCTCTGAAATAGTAATAATAGACTTCATCTGTATCTTAAGCAAATATTGCTTCGAAATTTAATACTTTTCAGAGATTACTGACTGCATCTTTGCGTAGCTCTTATTGAAATTTATACAGATACAAGGCTTTACACAAATACAATTTTTGGTAATAAGAAGCTAATTACTTTGGTCGCACATGATTCGTTTTATTATTAACCTGTAAAATTAAATAAACTGTAAAATTAATGCTGTAATTATAAAGGTCGAACACAAGTAAAAAATGGTAGGCTATTAAATTTGGTTCCATGAACACTAAATTGTAGATTCAGTGAATGTCTTCATATTGGAATTGTCACCAATACATAAATATATTTTTACGTTTTTCAGAATGAAAGAAATTTAAAATATTCCTAAAGTAAACAATTTAATTGCAGGAAGATGGTTCCACAAAAGCGGAAAAGGGAAAATGCAAACTGCAAGAACAAACAAAATAAATTTTAGGGAAGGATATAATGTTAATTCAAATTTTTCTCAATTATATTCAAATTTAATTTTGAATTAAATGATATTCTCTGCTTAGGGAGCAAAAAAAAATTATCTTACTTTTGCTTTAATGGTAATAGATGACAAATATGTGTGTTGTACAGCGTATTTTGTGGAGAACGTTCGTTTTCTGCAAATATATTTTTTACTTATACCGCGAATGTTTCCAGTCTTTCTTTGCGGTATCATAAATAGTTTACCTCTATATTATCAAATTTTTAGATATAGTATTAAGCGGACCGGCCTACGAAAATTGATCTTTATCAATAAAAAATTTAAAAATGTCTTTTTTTTAGCAATTTAACCAACCCTCCTCTATTAAACGACATTAGTAAAAATCCGCCACAAATTTATATACATAAATGGCTTTCTTAGTAATTTTTATAGTAGTGTCATTCACAAAATCAGAAATTATGTTTGATACAGGGACGTGAATTTTAACTAAACTCTGCGTTTAGTTTCACTCCAGAAGTGAAGCTATTCTTCTGATGACAGAATAGTTTCACTCCAGAAACATAACTAAATTAAAAATATTAGTTTCCATTCTAATTCTAATTCTGCTCCCGTTTGGTTTTCAATGGTAACCAAAATGCCATACAGTTTTGTTTCTGCGCCAGATTTGCTACAAACGATTCCATCCAGTTTCAATTCTGCTACAAAGAAACAATTCTCGTATCAGAAACCGAACTGAAACCGAACTGAAACCATAGTTTAGTTGAAATTCACGTCCCTGGTTTGACATACGCACTTTAAAAAATATCTTTTCACGTACTTTCGAATTGTTTTTATGTAATCATTAAAATTTTGTAGCTTTATCAAATTTTTTCATGTAATCATTATTATAGTTACTATTGCTATATTTTTCATTATTTTTTTCATTATATTATAGTATACCATGTTATAGTGTACACGAATATATTTCTTTTGTCCTCATAATGTTTTGAAAAGATTATTAAAAATATAATAACTTATCAGACAATTTCTTTTCTAGTGAAATGTGAAAAGCATATTTATTGCCATGTTTCGCGCGAAAAAATGTTCTAAAATTGTTATATCAGCTTCGCGCTAGTACTGGCTCTTCAGGCCCTATTTGTTACGTACTTACTTGATATTACATAACCGGGGCCCATTTGGTCCCTGCTAACTCAGCGAGACGGGGTGATTCTAATGGGTACAATAGGTATAATGGGGCGCTATGTAATTTTTCTTACCTCAGGATAAATTACAAAACCCGAGTTGCAATTTCGATTGTAGGACGAGTGTTTCTTTGATGACGTAGATGGTTGGCGACTCGTGTTAAGGGGGTGTGAGTAGAGCTTTAATAGCTGACAATATGTCCCTGAAAACAATACTTAATTCGAAGGTGGTTGCTACTTCCACACGCAAAACTTTTATAACAATTACCTTCCTCCTTTTGCGCTTTAGTCCGTCAAGGTTTACAGCAATCATACAATACAATTTGATTGTTAATAATCAATTAATAAATTTTCCTAATCTAATCGACCTACGCAATTCAACATACCTACTTAATAGTAAATTTAGTTAGTAAGCAATTAGTAAATTTTCCTAATCTAATCAACGTAGTAAATACTTGAAATATTTCTGGATCCACTGCATAACATGGGGACGACTGGAAGAACGGTTACGTCCATAGGGTTCAGGATTCTATATGGCACAGTCCCAGTTCCCGTGTGTGTAGGTTTCAATCCTTCTTTTGCGATGGGCGGCTTGAATTCGCCTGAATTGTTTCTAAGCCAGCGTACAGGGGAGAGGTGTCGTTATGGGTCCACTGTATAGGGTAGTCGGTAATGATCAAGGAAGGAGCCATCGGTTTGAGCAGCGAAGAGAACCCACAAAAGATGCAATATCTTGGCCAGTACCACATCTGAGAGCCGTTGGATGGCCTGATTTGGTGAGTTTGCCTGCAACAAAGCTCCTCAACATCAAAAGTTCAAACAATATGGTAGAATTAATGATCAAGAAATGTCCGTAACACATTGTAGTGTTTTTTACGACTGAAAACTTGCTCACGAGAAAAAGGAATTAAAAAAATAGGCAAGCATTTTACAATAACGTACGTAAACTCTAAGCGCAATTATCACTGAACTTTATTTTTTACATTTGACATTTTTTAAGCCTTTCGGTGATTTCCTGCCATATTTTTTACCCTTATGTAAAAAGCAACTCCAACCTAATTTTTGCTTGAATAGTAGTTTAGTTTAAAGAAGTACTTGTGTCAAACAGTTTAAGTTTTTCTTTTAGCATAGCAGTGAGAGTGATACTATGAGTGCAAATCGTGAAATCGTGAAGTATGATGAGATTATCTCGTCTATTTTCAACAAATATTATGATAAGAAAAGACATCTATAACAAATATGAGTACTTTTCAAGGTAAGTAACCTATTATCATAAAGTTTGATAAAATACACACACTTTTCTGTCATCGATTAATATTTAGTTTGAGAAAGGAAGGTAAAAAGAATTTTTGTATAGAAGGCCGTTGAAGACGAAATTGTAACTTTATTTGAAAACGAGCGAGACACACATAGACTGGAGGCGAAAAATCAGATCGCTAAAGTACAGGAGGAGAAGAAGAACAAAGCCTGCTAGGAAATACAAGCTTGGGGATCTAGTAGCTATTAAGAAGACGCAGTTTGCTCCGGGATCAAAATTATTTCCCAAATTTCTCGGCCCTTATGAAGTAATTAGGCTTAGGTGTAATGACGTCAAGAAGGTGGGCGTTCATGAGAGTCATAATTTAACGAGTTCAGCTGCTGATTACATGGAGCCCTGGTATCAGATAGACGAAGATGAAGATTTATCTGAGGCAGAAGAAACTCAGGATGGCCGGATGTGGGATCCAAATCTCTGAAAAAAGGGAAAAAACCATTTTTTTCATCGGCTGATGTTCAGCATCTCTGTAGTGTTATCAGCCGACAAGCCACATTATCCGTAAAGGGCCTTGCAAAGAAGTGAAGATTTTGTTGAAGTGTTGATTTTGTTGAATTTATAGTGTCAAGCAGTGTTGGTTACTTACCAGTAGAGAAGTGTAGTTTACCTGTGAAGAACTCGAAAAGAAGTGTACCCGTGTAGAACCTAGAAAGAGAGGAAAAGACGAGTTAGTGATTGCGCGGGATTAATGATAAAAACTTTGTACTTTCATGAACTAGACTTTTCTGGAAATGAACTCTATGTGCCTAGAATTTCAACAATAATTTAATAAAACTTACTTGTTCTTGAAGACCTAGTGCTTTTTTTGCATCAAACTCATCGGTGTCGTCACCACTTTTGATTGAATAGTCCTACGGTGACATGAACGCTAGGTATGTGGCCAAGAAAGTATTATGAACTCAATAATAGTAAGCACAACACCGTGGTGAATGATCCATCCTGCGAATTTTTGTTGGATACTTCTTGATGATAACATTTACAGAGAGCACTTTTCGGCTTCCCAACGAAAAAAGATAAAACATATTGCAGGTTACTTCCTTACTACCCGCTGTTCTAGCGGCAACCTTTTAAAATCCGACAAACAAACAAAGCTTCTGAAAGTTGTGTATTTTGTCTTGGAATCGCATATTCTATCGTTCTATTCAATATTGTGTAAAATAAATGGATGTATAGACATACTACGTTCTTATTATATTAGTGCAGAAGTTAATTCGTTGCATTTCACTGTTTTAGGTAAAAATTTCAAAAGACGTTCACCGCTTAGGTGGAGAAGAATTAGGGAAGAGTAAAAGGGAAGTAAACAAAAATGCCTATAAGCTTGTGTTCACGCAGTAACAGAGATTTGCATAAGCTTTCCTAATGCTGCTACTGAAAAATAATTATCTTGAATTACATTTTCAAGTTTTGGTTTTTCGTTTAACTGAAAAATGACCGAACTTCAATTAAATTTTTGGAAAAATAGCATTCCTGTTTGGTCCTTTTTGGTCCAATAACTGAAGTTTGCAAGTAAACAAATTGAGACAATTTCATTATATTCAAGAAGATTGCCTGCACAACTTACATTGATGATTAGAGATGTAAAAGTGCAAAACACGGCTTTGCTTTCTTCTGTTTTTTACGGCTTTTATGTTTTTTTATAGGTTTTTTCGTGCTTTAATCGAGTAACGAAAACAATATGACGTCATGGCTTTTTATGGTTTTTTTGGCTTTTTATGTTTCGTACTCTTAAAAGGAAAGTGGCTTTTTGCTTTTTTCCTGTGAATAAACGAACGAAGGAAAGGGCTTTCAAAATTTTGTTGCTGTAATAATTTAACATTAGAGATTTAGCAATTTTCATAATATTGACAATAAGAGAGAAGATATAATCTAATCGTCCTTCCATTTTCAAATTGTGTCGGCGCAAAATCGGAAAAAAACAGAATTAATTTTCATGTAAATGTAAAAGTCTTCTAATTGCTGCGCGTTCCTTTGTCCCGAGAATTTCTTGAAATAAAGAAACGAATTAATTGCAGGTAGTTAAGTAGCAACAAATAAAATGTAAGCAAGGCGTTAGTTATTTTTTGAACATCGTATTTTTAAAGATTAAAATTAAGAATTAATATTTCAGTTCATGATTGAATTAAAACAAATATAGAAATATTAATATATATATGCGAGTAGATAAGTAAATAGCGGAATATACAAATAAATCCTTATTATTTCAACTATGTAAGGGAAAAAAGAAAAAACCTGCTTTGGTTTAAATGGTACGAAGGAAGCCGTAAAGCCGTAAAAAACCATGGTAAGCAATGCTTTATTAAACAGCAAATTGAAGTATGAAAAAGCCGGTTTTTTATGAAAAAAGCAGTATTAAATTGAAAAAAAAAACCGAAAGAAGCGGTTTTTCTCGGTACTTTTACATTTATATTGTTGTATAAAATGGAAAGCGATTATGATAAATGTTACTTAAATTCGAAAAAAAATAAATAAGAAAGATAACGTATTGTAACTTGCAGGTATTAAGACTTCAAGACTAAAAATTACGTTATGAAGTAGCTCTTGAGGATCGAATAAGATAAGTTGATCGTTTAATATAAAATGTTAATGTTAATGCTTATAACATACCTACACTACATAATTATTGTTATATAATAATAAATACTGAAGCTGACTAAAAATTTAAAAGTTTGAACTTCTTCGAATTGAAAATAGACTTGTTTGATTTTAAATTTTGGATTCGATTAGACCAGACGGCCTTAAAAACGACCTCATTGATTTGAAATGTGACCAGGTTATACATTTCGGGGGGGCGTGCTTCCCAAAATGCGTTATTCGTAGTTGTTACTACTACCCTCAGCTGTAACTCCGTACTTCTTATGGTCTTAGGTGTCTTCATTCTTTTCCTTAGGTGTCTTCGTCTTCTCCTTCTAATTCCTCTCCAGTATACTACCCGATATCCGAGGAATGCTTACAAAGTTCTTCACCAGTCTTATTTTGATTTTGAATCCAAAATTCACAAATTGTATAGACCTGTGGTCAAACAACGTTGATCAACCCATCATTCTGCAATCTGTCGGTCTTTGTAGTCACGTCACTGATCTCTTACCGTCTGGCATCGACGAAAATTGGCTCTATTCCCCTGTTTACAACATCCAAAATTTTTCCAATTGCAAATTAGAGTCCTCTGGAATTGTCATCCTGCTACCCCTTGTGGATGCTACTGAGGGCACCCACTATTGAGTTGGGGTCGTCGCTGTGTATGTTATAGATGATCCTTACAGGTTCAAAATTCGCAAAAATCCCTCTCACTGAAAATTACCCCCGCTTCTCATATCTGTGTGTTATGAGTATGCGAGTATTAGCCGGGTGGACAAATCAAATTTCTTTTATAACTTTAAAAGAGCGGACCTTGCTGACTTGTCGCGCAGGCTGGCCGCTATTGATTTTAGGGCCCTGCTATGCAACGACGACATTGATGCGGATGTTTATATATTCTATGGCAAGATCTTGGAGGTGTTTGCTTCCTGTGTACCCTATGAGCGCCTAAGAGTGTCTTCTCAGAACTAGAGACCCATCAGACCACGAGATGTTTGTTGCGTGTCACAATGATTTCAGGTCTCTCTCCTCCGCTCTCTATGAGGAATATATTGTCAATATACGGGATAAACTTTATAGTGATCCTCGAAACTTTTACAAATTTGTTAAGATGAAGAGAAAAGTAGACAAGTATCCTTCAACTATGTCTTTAGATGGGCTTTCTAGTGATGACACGTATGACATTTGTAACATGTTCAACACGTTTTTCGAAAGAGCGTTTCGTCCTTCTGACTTCAAGCCGAACATTGGAAATTTTGAACACATTGACGATCTGCCAGGTATATCGGATATATCTCCTTTCATTTCCGGTGAGATTATTCTTGCTCACATCAACGAGCTTGTCTATGACTTCACTGCAGGTCTCGACGGGGTGCCCCCGGCGGTGGTTAAATCTTGTTCCGAGGCTCTGATTGCTCCTCTTCGCATTCTTTTTCATAAGTCACTCAGTAGCGGGTATTTTCCAAAACTATGGGAAAACTCATCATACCTGTTCATAAAAAACGTGGTCGGGACGATATCTCTAATTATAGACCAATCGCAAAATTGTCTTGTATATCCAAGCTGTTAGAATCCATAATTCACTCCCAACTGTGTCCACACTGTAAGAGTGTTCTCTCGATTGCTCAGCATTGGGCGGGTTCACCACCCCTAACTTGCTCGAATTTTTCTTTAGAGACAAAGCCTTTACAGGTTTTGGAAATAATCTGCAAACCGACTGTATTTACACAGATTTCAGTAAAGCTTTCGACGAATTATCGCATTCGGTCATTATACTCAAGTTACATAAACTGGGGTTCCTGGCTTTACTCTTGGATTGGATTCGCTTTTATTTGTCCGATAGATCTTATCATTGTCATTGAGGCCACCTCTGGGATGCCTCAGGGCAGTCACCTTGGCCCTCTTCTACAGGAAGACAAAGATTTTTTACTCTTGATGCGGGCATAATGACTTAGAGCTCAATATAGATAAGGGTGAAGTTATGTCCTTCTTTAGGAAGCGCGACGCTATCACTTATGACCACAAATTCGCTTCGGATAGTATTCTTCGAGTGCAGTCGGTTTACACCTTGGTGTAAAGCTAAACTCCAAGCCAGCGTTTCCCATATTAGTTTTGTTGTTTCTAGGGCAAATTCCATGTTGGGTTTCATCCGGCGATGGTCTAGGGAGTTCTCCGATCGTGGGGTATCCCTAACACTATATACCTCGTTCGTCCGTCCGCTTCTTGAACACGCATCCCAGCTATGGAATCCTTCTTATGCAGTACACATCGGTCGCATTGAGTCTGTCCAGCGCAGGTTCATTCGATTTGTGCTAAGGGACCTCCCATGGAACAATCCTTTGATTCTTCCACCATATCCTGAGCGACTTAATCTCCTTGGTATGGTTTCCGTGAAGGAGCGACGTAGGATTACTGATATGGTTTTTATACACCAGCCCCTGCCGGTGTGTCTTTCAGGCCTAATGACCGCAACTTGAGCAGCGTCCCCCTTCTGCATACCGACTTCTCTAGAACTAACTATGGTAAGCATGAGACTATTAATCGCATGTGTGCAGCTGTTAACCGTGTTGGGGTACACTTTGACCGGGATGTGACCACGTTTGTGCTGAAGAAACGTCTTTATCCCGTCGTTTAACTTCTGTATAGACGTTAATACCACTGACTGTTGTGTGTCTTGCATGCTTGGGTGCCTAATCGGAAGGAATACTCTTATTTATTCTTATTAATTTACTATTTATTAATTGGCTTCCTTGTTTTAATATTGCTAACACTTTTATGGCTTGCATGCTTGTTAGGGAACCCAGTCTCAACATATTTCCTCGAATTGTGTGAACGTTTACCGCGGATCTAGTGAATATAGAACTCCATGGATTCTCCGATGCTTCGGAACGGGCATTTGGTTGTTGCGTTTATTTTCGTTCGAAAAATACATCAGGAAGCATTACGATAAATTTTTTGAGTGCTAAATCGAAGGCAGCTCCTTGTCGTCCCACACGTTGGTTGCCGTGTTTAGAGCTGCGTGCTGCTGAACTTCTTGCCAAACTACTACAAAAAATAAAGACTTATATGTCCAAACCTTATCACCGTCCTTTCCTATGGACCGATTCTGAAATCGTGCTCGATTGATTATCTGCACACCCATCCTCCTGAAAAACTTTCGTTGCAAACAGGGAATCTTGAATACAGGAGCTTACAGTCGACGCGAATTGGCGTCATGTTCTTTCTAGTTCGAATCCTGCCGATATCATTTCCAAAGGTTTTAACGATTGCGGACCTCCCTAATCCTATTTGCTTTTCTGGACCAGACATTTTAAAGAAGGAATTTTGGCATCCCACAAAGCCCGTCATGTTATAACGGACGATTTACCCGACAGAAGAAAGATGAAGACGGTGATGTTAAGGACAAATAAAACGGATGTATTAAATGTGGTGCATGCCATAAGTGATCATCAACGAAATTGTAGACATTTCGCACTTGTGATACGATTTTTCAACACCTTGGAGCTAAAGCATTGTGGGCAAGTGCCGATTACGACAGAATTGACACCATCTGAGATCTTTCATGCCCTTCTAAGATTAGTACTTTTGATCCAGCATTCAGAGTTTAAAACTTAAATAAAGACCTTGAAGGAAAGTAAGCAAATCAGCGCAAAGTGTCAGTTGAAATGTCTCAATGTCTCTTGGACGACAATAGAGGTTATACTTTTCTACGAGTTGGAGGTCGCCTAAAAAGATCAGAATTGCGCATGCATCGAAACACTTTCATGCCGATAGTCAAGGGTTGCTTGCTATAATCCGTCAGCAGTTTTGGTTAGTTAACGGAAGAGACTACCATATGCTCGAAAATTTATGAGAATTTGCGTTCACTGTAATCGTTACCGTCCTAAATTATTCACACAGATAATGGCAGATCTTCCTTTTTAGTGGAGTAGATTTCTGTGGGCCTTTTTGGATAACTTTTGCTGGACGTGGAAGAAAGGCATTTAAAACTTATGTAACAGTCACTGACCATGTTTCCAAGAAGGGGTTGAATCCGGATCAAAATGTGAGTGTGTGTTGAGCACCAAAGTCAATCCCTGTTTCCATTCGATTTGGTTTTGGTTTGGCTTGAGATTTCTTTTCTTGATTTGATAGGTCTGAACATTACACTCCGTAGTTAGCAAGTGCATATAATTTCCCTGTCAATTCGATCCAACCAGTGATGGGCATTTACGCGTAGAATTGCATTGTTTACATTCTGGGGTAAACAATGCGTAGATAATGTAGACAATTCATAGTCTACGTAGACAATATAAACTTTTGGTAGAGAAAGGCTCTATGATTTAGCAAAGCTAATTAAAAAAGGAGTTTTTCTGCACCAAATAATTGCATTATGTGGAACTAGTTGTGTAATTTTCCCATACAAAATATCACATTTTAACCGGGTTGGCTGCACATATTTCTTAACTAAAAAAATAGAACTAAATCGGAAAATGGTTATGTCAAGTGTATATTTAGCACAGTTTTCTACTTTAGTTATATCATTTGATAAATTTGCACTCGGGTCGTATTATGATCTAAAAAAACCAAATAATGGAATGATGAATCCCTAGCGCTATATATGAGCTTACTACATGGGATCTTCTGGTTCTCAGAATGGGACAGAAAAATTTAAGAGAAAAAGATGCATTATACTCTATATATCTCATATTTGTTGAATATCTCTATGGAAAGAATACTAAATATCCCAGTCCAGTGAAAAAATTGGTTTTTATAACATATTTTCCTAATTGACAGTCAAAGGAGACAACGACATCTTGTACACGAAGAACACTGAACAAAACAAAAGCGATGTGCCAGCTTTGATTCATACTGTCTCTAATTAATATAATATACAATACGGATCTTCTCTAAACAGTGCCCAACTGGAAATATTACAACTAGAAAAGACATGTTTGCTTAAGAAATGACATAGTTTTTCTACGTTATCTACCAGAAGTGTCAGACACGTCCAATTTTCTCATTGTTTCTGTTAATGAAACATTTCGAGACTGTCATTAACAACAAGAAAACATGAAAAATTTATCAAATCCGTAGGTAAAAAAATATATATACTCAAGATCTCGCATACTCTTGGAATTGTCGCTTTTTACAAGTATAAGGGAGAACGACGTAAATCAAATTTGTAAACTATCGATTTAAGCTGTTCTTCCCTGAGACCAGAGAAGTATTTTAGTCTATTATTTTTGAGCCAGAAATTCCACAACTTACGCATTTTTTAAAGTACCTACGTGGTTCCAGAATATACAATTAGTATTAATTCGGGACGACGCACGGGTGGTACCCTCGCTTGTGAAGAAGTATTTTTGCAGAACGCACCAGTGGTACCCTGACTAGTAGACAGGTAATTTTGCGGGACGCGCTGGTGGTACCCTGGCACCGAATTTGTTAATGCAACAGGTATTGTAAATATATAAAATACATGTCGCTGCAATCAGTTTGTTTTTGGATGAAGTGTGATAAGGATCACAAGTTAACGCTAATACTAATTGCTACTAATGTAAAATTATTCTCAAATCCTAAGAAAAGTACTTTTCATTTCCCCTCTCTCCATTTTTGAATTGTCAATAGTTTAATTGAAAGTTAAATATTAATTTTTGGATTGTAATAAGGAATTATTAGTTTACTGATATCAATTTCTGTTGTACTGTTGCACTGAAAACCTAGTTTTTGCACCACTTTATAATCTGAGCAGTTCTACTAGAACAAACGTTTGAATTCAAAAGATTCTTACTTGTGCAGAAAAGACTGTAGGTGGTAAAATTGGATTTTGCTAAGAGACAGTCCTCTCCGGACAGAAAGGGAATGGAGAAATATTAAAAATATTGCAGAAAAAAAGAATGAAGAGTTAGAAAAATACAAAATGAACTTGATAGAAGAGCAGATATAAGAAAATATAAGAAAAAAACTGAAATCAATAATAAATAAAATATATTAGGAAATAAATATTTATGAAGCAATAACAGAAATATATTACGGATAATAGTGCTAAAAAACATCGTAAGTTTATTCGCACATTTCTCTTACCACTTTGTCAAGTTTATTTCATAATTTAATTCATATAATATTCAGTGTCTACATTGTTGACGTATATTACATTGTCTACGTTAAATACTGCGACGAAGACTACGTCATTTTTTACGCGTCGTGGCCTTTGCCATAAACTGTACCTACTGCGGTAATGCGACGAATTTCATTGGAACGCAAAGTGAGTTAGGTGAACTACTAGAAGTTAATTGAAATAAATGGTTGTCTCTCTTTTCCACATTTTTGTCGCCTTTTTGGAAAACTAAAAACTGTTTTTCTAATTGTTTGTAATTTTGTCTCTTTTTTTCTTGGGTGATCCTTATCATTTTTGCTTGAGCTTCGACC
>QYTT01094957.1:0-12278 GCA_006980735.1 Dasypogon diadema
AGTATATTCAGTAATCAATCCCAAAACAGGAAAAGTATCAAAGCGATCAAATACCTGTGGGGGAACCATAATCGGAACTGATGCCATTTTGACTGCAGCGCATTGCCTTACAATCGGCTTCGACGGAGAAGTACCCGAAGTGACTGTTTTCGTGGGAGTTGTAAAATTAACAGACTTCGGAAAATTAGGGCAATTTAGTGCCATGAAAGATTTCACTATTCATCCCGATTATCATAACAATAAATTAGTCGATATAGCAATTATACATTTGAGAAAGAATTTGAGGATAAAATCAGGAAGTGTTGAAATTGCTGAGTTTGGTCAGGCATATCTCAACAGATATGCAACTGCTATAGGTTGGGGAGATACTGAAGATGCAGAAGATTCCTATATACTTAGAAGAGCCGTGTTAAAAATCGTCCGAAAATGTTTTTGTGGATCATATTTTAACAAAGATGATCATATAATATGTGCGTGGGCAGATAATAGACGTACCACTCTTTGTGTTGGGGATTCTGGGGGTCCATTAATTCTGGACGGTAAAGTTGTTGGAGTTGCTTCACAAGTTATGTCAATGAATATTATAAGTACCAACGTCAATCACGAGGAATACTATTTCTGTTCAGGCGAGAGACCCACTAGGTTCGTCAATATACGAAAGTACTTGGAGTGGATTGCTGAAAATAAAGTATCTTCTTGAAATCCATTTAATAATATTATAATTTCTTTAAAAAAATAATTATATTTAAAAGCACAGCTCAGTCTTTCTTCTGCAACATTAAGTGTGTAGTTGTATTCGTAAAAAAAGTCACTATTACTTGTAATAAACTTCTTCTAATGCAGGAAGTATTTTGTGGGATAAACTATTTTTGAATTGATTCTCTTTCCCTCCTGTACTCACTTGAATGGATATACAATTCAAATTCTAATGGCCTAGCACCCAACATACAAAGGCCTTTGCCGGAGCATCGCAACAGAATAACCGTATCTCTACATTGATTTTCTCTTTATTAAATATAATGGGGGTTTCTCTTAATTCTGTCATTTCATTCAGAAAGTCTCTTAATAATTTATCAATAGAAGCAGGCTTTCCATAACCGCGATATGCACCAATTGTAAAAGGTTTTAGATTTTCTAGTTTATGCATAGAAGCTAGGGTAGGTCACAAACAAAGGGAAGGGGATTTCGATAATGGAAGATCGTCGATGTTTCCCTTTAATCCCGCTTTTTTACGATTAAGACGTTGTAAGACAACAATTAAGGTATTCCTGAGACATATGTGTACGTAACTGCCTGGTTGAACTTATTTCATCGTTTTAAACTCGGCGTCCTTAACAAATTTCGGTCGTCTTCTAGAACTGGTAGACCAGTTTTTTTAGAACCTTTAAAAGATTTGTTAAGACATTATGGCTAATATTGTGCTTTTTTGTCCATTACCATAATTCTGAATTTAAGTTAACTTATTGCGCATTAACTGTTATACGGCCTAATTTATCTGTATTAATGTCGAAATTACGAAGTGATACTGATTCTGTGTTTTCATGGTAAGTATTTCCTCCTTCACTTTTATGTAGTGTTTCGTATGAGGTACCTTTTATAGAGGAAACGAAATTTTTAACTAAAACTAGATTTTTGGTAACAAGATGTGAATCTGAACAGAATTGTTCATAATCTTCTAAGATTTCATTTGCAGAGGCAGACGCCGTATATATTTCTTTATCGATCTTAGAGAGTCTTCTTAAATGTCTGGCATTAATGCCACATGTTTTTTGGACCTTTTCGATTTTTCTTATTATGGTAAAACTGAAATAATTGATATTTTTAGCAAACTGTAAACTATTTTCCACTCCCTATTTTAATCCTTTCATCATATAGATAAATACATCTAAAGTTAATTTTATACATGCTACCTTTTAATGCATTTCTACACTATCACAAAGTGACTTAATGTGTTTCAATTAAAAATATAACCTCAATGATTCGTTATTCTGTTCGTAAGTGTTTTATTCAAAAACGAAATAAATTATTACTTACCTGTTGCTATTTGCAAAGAATTTCACACCAAAAGTTGATATTTACCTAGACTCCTTACTTCTGTTTTCACAATTGTTTTGCACAGACTTCGCACTAATTTTCTAGATCATTGCCGACATGCGATCGCTTTTCTTCCGTAATTTAGTATAGCAAGAAAACCGATGAATACTTTAAAAATCTGTCTGATGTATATTACCATTACATTTACGAGGATAATATTGTGTACCATATCACTTAAGGTAAGGGCCGCTACACACGCTCATGCAAGTCGGTCAATTTGGCATGCGCACGCCAAGTTGAACGAAAAGTTTGAGATGTTCATACAAATCCACCAACTTGGCATGCACAAGCATGCCGAATTGCATGAACGTGTGTAGTGTGCAAGTTGAAATTTGAGTTGGGCTTAAAGCTTGGCATGAAATAAAATCGGATGAAACCAATTCAGTGCAAGCAGTTTGCTTCATGTTTAGCTCAAATTCCAATTAGTGCTACATATATTCATGCAATTCAGACGACTTGGCTTGTGCATGTCACGACGGCCAACTCATTCCATACCAAGCTTGCATATTTGCATGCAAATGGAACGATTTCGCATGCGCATGCCAAATTGGCCGACTTATAAGAGATTTATATGAAAAGGTTTCAGTGAAATAGATTGAAAAAGGTTTCATAACTGTTACTGGCTTGTACTGATTCTGAGTCTATTATGACGCGATTTCTATATAATGCGGTATGCGGTTTTCATTCTACGCGGTACGTATTAATTACGTTATAGGAGTTTTCGCTGTAATATACTTAATATAGAATTTTACTCAACTCTTTCATCTGAATGAACGTTCATGAACTAGAAATTCTCTTGAAAATAATAACAACGGCAAAAGCCTGTTCATACCTATTGGAATTGTTAAATAAGAACGTTTGAATTTGGCGAACTTTACGCTAAGGACCACTGTTGCTTGTGATCTCTCCGCAAGAACAAATAAACTGAACTTAGTACATAAAAATTTTCATTCATTTTTCACTATATTATTTCAATAATAAATCAGCGTTTTTAATCGGACTTTGAAAATTTCTGGTGTGCTAGTTGATGCAACCCATTTAGTGTTTAGTTCAATGGACAGTACCTATTTCAGACATTAAGCCTGAAGAGGAAGCTTTGTCCAAGGAACACGTTCAAAAGGCATGAAATCTTAATTTTTAAACTTATTATTTATCGTGTATCAAAGAATATTTCGATACGTTATTCGATAATATCGGTGATAAAATTATCGTGATAATATCTTTAGTAAAGTAACACGATCTATCGATTAATTATCTATGCGCGTATCATATTCATATCGCCCATCACTAGTGGGAATGTTGATTAGTCTTCCGTCCAGCATCTTCTTTGCATCCCCCTGCCCTTTTCCAAATCGTCCTATATTGCGCCACCTTCCCAATGCTTCCTAACGTATTTTATTTTTTCGTTCCAATGAATATTTTCAATAAATGTTTTTGTTTCAATAAGTAGCTTCTCGTTGGCATTCCGTTCTTTTTCGTGACCACCCCAGGGGGCGTGACAGGTTGATAATCACGGTAGTGTGCAATCGTGCAGATTGTCCGCTATCCGATCTCGGGTCGTTGCTTTTTAATGCGCAGATGCAGAATCTCCCTTAAAAACATATGGCTTTCCATTACATACTCTGTCTATGTAGGATTCACATCTGTTTCCAGCTTCTCAATGTAACTAGCAGCATATACCCAAAGAAAAGAACTACAATGGCATGATGTGTTCTTCATTACTAATCTCTCCTAAAACCATTACCGTTACAGAACACTTAACCAGTTAACTGTTTATGATGAAAAAATTGTAAAATTTAGTGTTATGACGAATATATTCGTCATGCATGCGTAGTGACCATTGGCAGTTAACTAAAATTGCAAAATTAACTGCCAATGGTCACTACTGAAGACGCATGTCGGATATATTCGTCATAACACAAAATTTCACAATTTTTTCATGACGAATATCTTCATCATAAACAGTTAACTGGTTAATGTGGATAACATGGAGAA
This sequence comes from Dasypogon diadema, assembly GCA_006980735.1. Lineage (NCBI taxonomy): Eukaryota > Metazoa > Arthropoda > Insecta > Diptera > Asilidae > Dasypogon > Dasypogon diadema. The sequence continues at coordinate 4,090 of QYTT01094957.1, forward strand.
TATCAGAAAGATCCCACACATAATTTCCTTTAATTTTTTCTAAAACCTTTTGATTCTATTCGAAATTTTTTCATTGGAAAAGACCAGAGCAGATCAGGTTCTTCCCGATGTTTCACAAGCAAAAAAAAAGCACAACTACAGAAAGATCACATGGCCACAATTTTAATAAATGTTTCAGAAAACAATTTTAACCAACTTCAGTTTACTCTAAAAGTAAAGCAATGGGAATTTCCTAATAGCTTTCGTCGATACTGACATAAAATCAAACAAAAGTAAAAATTGTGACCCTTTAGGTTAATTGGCACGAGAAAGGACATCCGCTTGGGTAGCTGTGTAGTTAGAGCAACTGACCCGAAATCAGAAGGTCGTTTTTATTCTGTTACAAGTTTTTGTGCACTTATCTTTGGATTTTTTTAACTTGCCAATTTCATATTGATAACATTTTCTCCACGAATGTTGTTGAGAATTTTTCTATCTACATTTCGCTTTCTACTTCTGGATCAAGCGCCAAAATGAAGAAATAATTTTTTTTTAATTTCGTCGTTAATTACTAAATTTCTTTACTTTTCTAATTCCTGCAAAACATTAATTTTAACTGTCTGCTTTTATGCGTTTAAAACAATTTAAACATTCATTTTGGAATTTAATAAAAGCACTTCCGCACTTCGTATCCGTATCACAAATCATATATCATAATAAATGATTCGTCTTCAAGTGTGAATTCAGGCTTCGAGATGTTGATATTATCCACTTCATGCTAACGTGCTATTAAAAAGCGAGCGATACCCAGCTATCTCTACCATTTCACACGAAAATAGTGCCACAGTGAACGAATTAACCCATCAGTCATATTACAGGAAGCATACGTTAAGCTTCCGGCAAGCTAGGTGAACATTATTTGCTAATGTGTAATTACAGTCCGAAACTTCCTGGAAGACTTCAAAGCTCAAATCGTATCAGACATTTTCTAGACCTCAATTTATCGCCGTGTAAGCTATTTACGGAAACTTCCTTTTACTGTGCTTCAAATTGGGGGTAGAAGTGGTGCTTGTTACCGCAAATAGAATTTTCCTGTTGGCACTTCCAACACGTGGAGAAAGTATCAACTCTGGACGCCCTTCGTCATACTCTACAAGAAAATTTCGGGAGCTAAAGAAAGCTGCCACGAGTGTTTTTAACGTATCTAAATTCTGCAATGTCGCTTGTCAGCTTCACGTCCATGGTATTAGTCTTAAATGTTTCCTTTTCTGTAGATAAGACAAATTATATTAAGGACAAAGAAAGTGGTAAGGAGGTAAATACAATTTGTTATCCAAAGAGAATTCGGGCCGGTCTTCTGCTCCGTTGCAACTTAATTCTCATCGATTACTTCTAGAAAAGGGAAAGGAAACACAGCTCCTCCTTTGGATTTAAACAAGAATAGATCATCAACTCACTTCAGCATCTACAGGATATCGATATTGCCGAGAATATAAAAGGATATTCGGGTAATATTTAAGAGGGGAAATTGAACAATCTATTAAACAAATCAGAGGACTGGTTTCTTAGGTCGGATAAATGGACACTAATCTTAAATTAAGTAGAAGACTAGCACAGATCCTAATATTGGATTGTTTATTGTCTGCCACAAGCGGTTTATGAAGGGATGTTGACGATAGAAGTGGTCTCAATTCAAATTTCTCTGACGTGGGATATACACAGCTAATAAAGCTGAGAACAAAATTTCTGCAGGGAATGTAAATCAGTCTGTGGCAAATTTGTGTAGCAACAGAATTTGAAGATATTTTGAACCTGCTTGATATTTTGATTTCTCCTTCAAGCGAAGATTTAATAAATTAATGTAATGAAAGCATTTATGGTACGATAATAAATTTTAGATGTGGCCTCTTGTACATGATGCAAACAAGAGAACATATCCCTGTTTAGGGTGAATATATGTGGCAGATATCTCTGGTTAATGTTGCGTTAAAGAAGACAAATTTAGAGAACTTTTTATGAAGAATATCAAGCTATTATCAAGCTAATTGAAACTAAAGAGGCACATTTTTAACCCTTGCTAACATGAACAAAACTTAACTCAAATTAAAATAAATTTTTTCTAAATATTGTTGAAAAATTTGACGACTCTTTTTTTTAGTTTAACTGTGACATTGCCTAAAAACGGATTATTTCACTCTCGTGTTTTTATACTTACTAAAATATAATTATAAGTAATTAAGGTGTAAATAAGTAAGAATTGGGCAAAAGAAATTTTGTTGTTATTATTGGTGTAGTTAATCCGGCTTCTGGTTCAGATATTCAACCGGCGATCTGATGGCATTCCTCAGTAAGTGTTCGCATAACTGTGCCAATACTTTTGGCGTGTCAGGAATGGTTGCGTCAGCCATCTTCAAAGCCTTTGACAGGATCTGACACTATCCTTTTAACTAAACTCCAAACATTTGTTCTCAACCGTTCCATATGTGTTACTTTGGATCAACACCGGGCTCTGTATTATTCCCCAATTTCTTTTTACATTTCACCTCTTATTTCTCACTTCTAATCCAATTCACACCTTTACATATAATAGTGCCCTTAATTTCAGGTACTCGTTCGAATCAGTTGCTCACTGCAACGAAAATACCACTGATAACAATCAAACGTACATGAAGAGATCACTTAACGACGACATTACTAAAATTCCCGTCTAGAGAGTCGCGTTGACTGTGTTGAGTTTGGAATGCCAAAACCAAAAGTTGTTTAATTTTTCTCAAAGGAACCGCAGTTTAATTTCCCAATCTCCTCGTCCTTAATTTCCCTCCGCCTAAACTGTGCTGTGTACATCATAGGATTGTTGCCTGGGTTTAGGCAATACCTTAAAAAAACCCTCAAACCCCGACCCCCCCCACCTGCTCTCCACCTTTTTTCTTCAATAATATAAGCATTTTAATCTCTCTTAACTTGAACATCTTAGGGATCAAAGTATCCAACAGTCTTGGTTGGACGGATCAAAATGATCAAAGAATGCGTCTTCCCGTATCGATACAAAAAAATACTCGATCCCATCTTGTACAAGGTTCACATTAAATCCAGACTGGAATAATCTTTCCCCCTTTTCCCTCATCCCTATATTTCTCCACCACAATGCTATGCAAAGCACCATAGTGTATTCCCTGAGCCTTAGTTGTACTGTAAACAAAAATATTTGGTCTCGAGGAGGACGAATTTTATTTCCCGCGTTGAGCAAAGTTCTAACATACTTTTAAGTTCATTGGCAATTAGGCAATAACTTCTTAAATCGATCTCTTGCAGAATCGGCGCAACGTCGCTTCTCTAACACTCTTTTATCGCTACTTTAATGGACAGTATTCCAACAATATCCCTAATCTGATTCCTTGTAGATTAATCCATGGTGAACAAATAAATCTAATGGTTGGACAAGCGTGGACAAATCTATTGCAAAACTACAAAATTTTTATATAGGGGTGTCAACTTTACACAGCTCTAAACGATAAAATTATATATACAATAAATATATTTATATGTAAAAATATACAGCATAGCCAGAAGACAAAACATATAAGATGGGAAAAGAATATAAGAAAAATAGTACATATAAAAAGGACACCAAAAACTATCAAAAAGTAACACAAAAACAAATATAAAAGTGCCATAAAAAGAAAAGTCAAAAATAAAAAACGCAATAAAGATAAAAGGAATTACCATGTTGGCGGGAACCCCAAATCCGCAAACAGCGAGCAAACTCGCTGAACCTGCGATTCGAAATGCACTAGCTGGTTCGAAAGCTCAAGTTCTCGGTCTTTCATCACAGCTCAATAGTTTGAATGCAATATCAGAGCCTTTGCAATTGGATGGATAACTAAAAATCAAAGAGGTGTTGAAAATACCACATCGGGGTTATTGTCCACTCGCAAAAATATCCTTGTCGTGGTGTGTAAAAAGGAAATCATATTCAGAATTCAGAAATATAAACTGAGCTCAAAAAACAATATTTTTAATATGCCCTATTATAAAGTTCTTTACGAACGAATAGGGAAATTGTATTACAGGCATACATATGTTATACGCTACGTTCATACTTTAAATTAAGTTAAAAAACTTCGTAAGCATTACCTTAGCTATCTGAAGGCTACTATTTACATTCAATTACAAAACATGAAGAAAGAGAGCAATAAATGAATTTTATATTCTATATTAAGATGTGTTTTTTAGAATTCAAGTATCAAGAAGTCCTTAAAAGCATTATTTCACGGGATCACAGAAAAGTATGTTTAGTGTTCCAAACGTTACAAAAAAGTTACCTCATAAATATCAGGATTAAAACCACGACTTTAGGTTTCTACTGCCAACTGCTTTACCACTGCACTAATTCGTTCTCATGAAATTGTTTCTCTGGAATTTAATTAAAGCCGCTTCGCATAATCCAAATAATTTTAACGAAGTCTTTAACTGACAAATTTATTGATTCAAAATATATTTAACCTAAACTTTGCTCGAACTGGCGGTCAGTAATTGAACCTCTGTATTTCTAATTTCACATTATTTATTATCAACGCCTTAACGTTTCGACAGGTGTCTCTTGTCGTTATCAAGAGGATGTTTGTTAATTTATACACTAATTACTCATCATAAAATATAAAGAACATTTAACTTACTTTAATTCTATGTAAACATATGTAACGTTGAATTAAAAGGGACAACCATAGAAATAAATTAGCTTACGTAGACGGACAAGTGGATGGACAGCTTTTTTCCCTCCCACGATAATTTCCACACGAAATTCAGTTAAATTTGTAATTACTTTGTGTTTTATGCTTTTTAGTATTTATTCGGTATTGTTATATCAGTAACCTATTGATTGATATTGGTTTCTCTTCTTTCTATTTTTCATTTGTAATCTTCTACATTTTTAATTAATCCTCATTTTTATTCTTATTCTAATCGCTTACTTTCTTTTTCCTTTTGTTATGTTAATCATACTCAGTTGAATTGAAATTTTTCTTAACTTTCCACTTTGGGTTGTACATTATAAGATCTTGACATCCTGCTACAATGAATAAATCATTATTGTTATTGTTATTTTAAAAACACATAGTTCTTTAAGCAAATTTTTCCACAAGTATATAAGGGAGACGAACAATGTCGTTTTAATATAATTAAAGGACAGAAGAAATGAAATGTAATTTTTTCCGAATTCATTATTAACTTTGCCAAAATTTTCTAATATCATGAGCTCAAAAACACAGATCAGGCTGCTACTTCTTTAGATTTATGTTTTGTCGACAACAAGAAGTTAAGCCTCTAGTGAAGCTGCGATACTGCTTAAGCTCCCTATCCACACAGAGTAAGAAATATTAAATTACAAGCCTTGGTGCGATTTCTAATACATACGAAGAGTCAGACTGTGAAATAAACACCTCATCTCAACCAAAACAGTTGGGAATCTTGATACGGATATGTTAAAATTGGTTTCCATGTCAGGACATATATTCGTGTCGACATGTACTACAGATCCTATCGTTCTTTCTTTCTTTTCCTCAGTAGAATTTTGTTATTTATTTTTTTTACATATATTGGGTGGATTCATAACAATAAGCGGCTTTCAGCGGCTAGCCAACATTTTCGGCTTACTTGTTATGAACGCAAGAGCTAACTCATCCGCTAACTTAGCCTTTGTCAAAGTTCTTCAGCCCAAGAATTTGAGGCTAATTAAGCCACTGAGCTTAAGCCTATCAGCTCATCTATTAGTCTAGGCTGACAGCGGCTACGAGTTATGAATGCACCCATTGTAAGACAGGCAATTATTCAAACATATCTTAACACGGAAATATATCGTAAACATGCGAAACTTCAGAAAATTAAGTAATAAAATTCTATTTAATACATTTTTTTGTCTTAATGTGAAATTCTGTATTTCATTCTCCATCTGTATTTGCATATACCTAAATTCAATAATTTGCAACCACTCCAAAATGTATCTATAGAGTAGATACTTACATCTCCATCAGATGTTTAATTTATCATAAAATCAATTTTAATACCTTTGGAGCGAATAACTTCATTATTTTCTGCATTGTACAAAAGGCTTTCTACTCTCCGCTCTAAAAATAAACAACTTTTCAAGTTTCTCGTTTTTAAATTCAGCTTTTTGCATCTCCTCGTTGACTTCACGACAAGAAACGAACAAAATAACATTTGCAAGTTTATGTAAATTTATTTTTGCTTTTGCATATCATTATCATTTCCGTAAGAATATTGAAACGAAATAATTCTGCTGTACTTGACTAGGTGTTATTTTGCATTCATGTTAAGAGGATGGAGAAGGAAATATAATTTCAGAAATTTCTTATACTCTGACATTAAAGAATGACACTCAACTCCTTTATAAAGCTTTCAAATTAATTCGGTGTTGAATATAAATAATCTACCTCAGCAATGACCCAATCTTCCCTATAATCTTTTCAGATTCTGATTTGCATACGTGCAAATTACACACCTAAAGAGATTTATTGTTCTGGAAAAAATTGATGTTCCCGAACACTCTCCTCTTGTATGGCTTAAAAGAAAAGCATATTTGAAAATCTCAACCTGCATAATTTAACCTTTAAAAACTTTTTTGAAGGTGTTTCTTATTTTTCGAATTTGCATGGGTCTTTTTCTAATCAATCAAATATAAATTTGAAGGTAGGAGAATAATTTGTTTTTCTTTTTTCCCGACTCGAAGCAATAAAGCACTTCAAACAAATTGTGCAAATTGTAATGCTAAAAATCTAGGGATAATTTAGCATAATATCTTATTACATGTTTCATTATAATCGTATCAGTTCGTATCAGTTACTTAGTATTAGAAATAACTGTGGTATAGTTGTACAAATAAAATTACTACAGAAGTCGTGTATCCCAACAGTCTTCGAGATCACGACACTTGAAAGGTTTTTGGTCGTTTTTCGTGATGAAGGCCGTATAGCTCATATTAAAGGTGATATATGTACGAGTCTTATACCATATCATAGAGAATGCTACTGACCTTTAAACGAGTGCCTATTCACTCTGCTATTCCTCTTCGTTTGGAAGTTATGAATTTTTAAAGTTAAAATTTTGGATTTTTCTATATTTTTACATAAATACGGAAATTTCTCAAAACGGTGCACTTTTCTTGCATAATTTTAAATCCACATAAGTTTCCTTTTAATTTGATATTCACATCCACCTACCGTCTTGCATTTTCGAGATAATTCGTCCCAAAGCTGACCCCGTTCTTCGTCTCTTTCTATGAACAATAAAATGAAAAACTTTCGGAATACTAAAAAGAGGTAGAATTATTGAAAATTAATGTGATATAATAAACAACCATAATCGCTCCATGCGCGCTCCATATTGAGCTAGGCAGCGTACATAGCGTCGTTTAATACCCCTCTGGTTCTGGTGACTATAACGACCTTTGCCTTTTCCGGTCTTACCCATTTTTATAGAATAGACATATCTCTTCATGGTGTCCACCAAAACCCCCGTGAGATATACTCACAAGCCTTGAACCAGATAAAATAGCGCACACAACTACTACGAGGTGTAGTCCCAAAATTCAGATCAAATTGCATTGATTCTTATGGGAGAACGGACATTATTTTAGTTGAAACTGGCGTAGCTCCGCAACTATCCTTCCTACTTAAAAATAGTCTTCTAGAATATTTAAGTCTAATATATCTACTTTCTATTGGTGTAAAAATATTTATAGTATATAAGTCGCACATTTTTACATTCAAAATAAACTCCAACAATTTTTCTTGTAACTGCTCTGACTCGCTTTCTGCTGGCTGCCGCTGGTATATAAGCGAAAAATGGTTAGAGTTTCGTTTGGATTGAGAATTGTATGTGATTTTGTTAGGAAAGACATATTAGATTTGATATCATTGGAAAGGCAAAGAACCGAGCTTTAATTGATTAGAAGACAATTTTTCCGTAGAATGGATAGTTTAAGCACCATCAGGTGACGAACAAAAAGTTTTACCGTGTGGTCCATAAGAATCTGTGTAATTTGACTGAATTCAAGGGACCATACCGTCACGTGCAGAATTTCTGCTTCATGGCTTGTAAAGTATAATCTCGGGGGTTTTTTGACCACACAAATAAAAGTTTATTTAATTTAATCATTTTTAAATTTTTAGTGCGTGATAAAAGCGTGTTTTTTA
>QYTT01094957.1:34059-50253 GCA_006980735.1 Dasypogon diadema
TACCTTCGGGAAGTTATGTCCCGTCAAAATGAAAACCGGCAATCTTAATAACCGCTTATTTAATTTAAAGTTTTGATATTAAGCTAGCGTTTTGCGAGCCCCACAATTCCTTGATTTTGTTCTCGCAAACGGGTTCATGTTCAATAATTGTTGACGTTATTTGTTCACCCAGTCTGCAATAGAGGTTGGGGAGGATGCAATTTCCGAAGCTATCTGCCCGCTTTCGGGATACCTTTAACCTTCGCCTGAAAGACCGTGGTGTGCTTTTCAGCATGGTAATGCCATCTGCACTCTTAGGTCCTCGTAGAAGATATCCACTGCAGCTTTCTCCTCAATTTTTGATCCATTCGTATATAAGATTAGCTGCATTATGGAAAAAATTAACAGATTGAGGTACCCAATCCTCCCTCGATGGAATCCTGAGTTCGAAATCTGAGGCAATCGTGACCTCGAGCAAGTTATCGTTCTCAGTGTGAAAAACTGAAGTCTTGCAGTAATAGACTCATGGGGAACAGACGAGCCTCCATGCACCCAAGAGCCAATAAAATGCCGTCTTAAAGCCGTTTTAACACGGATCTTTATTGGCATCCGACACACACCTTATTTCCTTTTGTGCAAGTGAATAGAACTTCCTGCACAAATCCCAAGTTTTCGATTCTTGCACGAAACTGGTTTTCTTTCTCATTTTCTGCTTTCAGATTTCTTCCGTCATTTCGTTTTCCAGATAGGGATAGCTCTCATTCCATACCCATCTCATAAAATAAGCACAGAGAAATTTGAAAAACTTCCTGCTCAAACTTCGCGAGTCCCGAGCACAACACCGCTTCTAAACGCATCTGTCCCTATCCTAACCTTTTCTCCATTTTTCGTGCGTCGGACTCAAAAACTTCCTCGTCAAAAAGTGCACTTATGGGAGCATGAAATTCTTACGTGTGGGATGGAAGTTATTTGTGTAAATGGGGAATTTAATGCGTGCGACAGAAATGTGCGATGGAAATTATTTCTTTTACACGAGAACTAATGAAATATAAGCCAGAAAATAACGAAGAAAAATGCATTTTTCTTAATATTTGTTTTATTAAACCCATTAGCAATCTGGCACAAATAATCGAAACAGTATTGGTAAAATGTTTTAAAATATTTTCTTACTTCCTAAGTAATTTTAAACCAGCCATACCAACGTTTAAAAACACAGACCATGGCAACTAAAATCATGTTCAATCCTTCGCGATTAGTTGTAGAGTTTGGTGCTTAAAAGTTCTAAAAGAGCAACATTTTCCTAAATGTAGAATTTAGTACAGTATGCAACATAAAATATTGCATTCTTTTGATTTATGTTGTAACGACTTCAGTTCTTAGTTCTTTTGCAGTACCTCACCGAAAAGCTCTCTCAAGTTATCGTAGAGCAAATATATCGAAACATCCCAAATGAGAGTATAACAGAAGGAAGCAAATACCCTAAAAATTCAAAAAAAAAAATCTAGTTAGTACGACTTATAGCTTATACATATATATACACCTGTATTAATAGTACAAAATTTATTTGTACTCACCCATTGTAAAAAGCTGGAATGCCTTCTCTTAGAAAGGTTCTCCGTACACATTCAGAAACTCCCCTGTATTCTCCTGGCTGGGCAGCAATAAAGCGCGTTCGTATTACATCGATCGGATTTGTTATCAGCACCGTACCTGCAGCTAAGGAACACTCATGTATTCAGCTGGCTATTCCATTTCAGAATTCTATAACTCACATGAAATTACACTGGTGCACACATAAGCAGGAAATCGTGAATAGTTGAGCTGATCAGTGAACTTATCTTCCAGTATGTTAAAGCACAGGGTGTCAACAAATATGTAGAGAGATTGACGAACAACAGCGGGTACAGTTCCACGCCAAAGCCCTTTCAGTCCTTCCCTTTTGAAAACCTTTTCGACAACATCCAATACGGATTTGAAGCTGAACGGAAGAACACTTTAATTACGATTTCTAAAAATCTACTTGAATGATCCTCCTTACTTCGATGTTTTCGACTGAAGGTTAATTTTTATTACGTTCAGTGGCTGGCAAAAAAAAATGCCTATTATTGACGTTGTTATGTTCGTGGGTATGCGCAATGTAAGATCTTCGAAAGTCATATTTTTAGAGGTATTTTGTAATATCTGAAAATATAAATTCCTAATTGGGTAGTGCGTAAGGGTTCGGATACCATTGTAAAGCAGCTGACGTTGATATAATTGCGAAATGCCGGCGAATAATGACCTATGTGGGATTTTTTTCTTAAATATATTCCGATTTGCAACTTGTATACGATTTTTACCTGTGACCTTCGCATTTTACAATTTTTTTGAGTGCATCAATTGTGTTATTGTAATATACCAGCCTCCGCTTTAGGTCACCATGTTCCAGATGCTCTCCTTGTAATTGTAATCGGACCTTTACCGTATTCAAGGGGAACCCAACTGTTTCTGCCACGCTACCAGCCGCCGTTAAACTTAAAAACTCTTTAACAGCAAAACCATAATAGGTGTCTGGATAGTGCATTATACAATAATTTCAACATTTTATACGATATTTGATAAATTAAGCCGACTTTTCATTTTATCGATAATTTCCGTAAATACTGTAATGTAAGAAAACGCGGAATTTTTCTGGAATTACCGGTCAAAACAAAGAAAATATATTTGAAAAAGTTGAGGAATGACAGATTAACACCTGACTGCTTACGTACTTTGATTCATTTTACAAATATGAAATTGATACGCTTTTAAAATTTTTAGTAACTATTAAGTAAACCATAATAAACATATTAAATAGTATTAAAAAAGCCAGGTGAAAATTACTGCTTAGTGTGTTAGCGCCGAATAGCACAGTAACGACTCACGCAAGAGCATACCAATTGATTTTCTGTAAGTATCATATCACGATGCCACAAAAATACCTTAGACTTTGATTATTCCCAATCCTCAATAAAATCAAAAGTAGACTGTCTCAGTCAACCATCATTTGAGATGTAAGCCAGCAAAAAAAATTACGATAGAAGTGATATACTCAAATTTTATGTACGTGCCTTATGTAAAGTTCGTCTCGTGAAACACCGCGATATCTGCAATGCACTGCTCCAAATTCTGCCCAACTTGGACAACTCTACTGACGAAATGAGCCTTCCAGTTAGTCCTTTGCTAAAATTCTGGTTGAACGTCTTCTCAACTGGTGAATGGCAGTGCAGACCGTTTTGTGTATCTGTTTCCTGAGCCTTCAGATGCCGAAAGTCCGTCCTCTCTTCAAAGTAGCTCATTTTAAAGGCTTTCTTAGCAACAATATCCATTCCGGGGTAGCCGATTTGGTTAAAGCGCCTCCAAAACAGGAGAGTAGCATCGGACGAGACGTTGTCCATAATTGTGGCGAATCTACCAAAATGTTTGAAAAGGGTAGAATCTACCACGGGACATCATTCTTATATTATCTGTACAATTTTCAAGTAACGAAAACATCCTAATTCCATTCCATAAGTTATTCTTCACGGCAAGAGAATAAAGGGGCAATCAGGGCCAGGAAATCCACATCCCAAGTTGAAATAAGAAACCATAGCTCTACAACATCCTATTCTCAGGTGACTTTCAACTCTCAACGCCTGCAATGGAATTTCAATAAAGATTCTTGACACAAACAGTCTAACAATTTGTACCCCAAATCTCTTAGTACCCCTTTAAATCTGCCACCTCCAACTACTTTGAATCTCCGTCCTCTTCCGGGAGAGCTGGGCATCTTAAAGATATTGTCGTTGTAGAGGACCATAACTATTGTATATTTAAGCAAATCGCATATATCGAGGAGAACCATGACCCCGAAGGACATAGGTTGTAGTACTGCCTCACACAATAATTCGGCACCTAATCCAGCCCCTGATATATAATCCTTAGAACATAGAGTGGAGCATGTAAGCTAACCTGGAAAAACACAGCCAGATACCTTCTTAATTTATTGTTCAGGGCCACACACAATATGATCTTCCCAAATGAAGAGTTGATCCATTCAATCTTCTCGCTTCACCCCAGATATCCTGTAATAATAGCATTTGAAAAGTACAAGGAAAAAACAATCAAAGCCCACTTTCTAAAAAACTGTGGAAATTCATTTTAAAATCAATAAGAATTCATCCAGCAACTCTAAAATTCTTCTTAAATCCTGTTAACAACAATTTGCTCTGTGAGATAAAGATGATAGGGCCCAGAACTGACCCTTAGGAAACACCATATGTGTTGGAAATGCCAAACGTATTAAAAGAAGAGTTACTTTGAACTGATTTATTCATTGATTTATCGGGGAATTTATATAAAAATTGTGCTCAATTCAAGAAATTAAGTAACCTAAAATTGAATCCATTTAGAACGTTGAACTTGCAATTTGCTGATCGATTGCAATTTAATTGTGATGTTATTATGTTAACTGCTTACGCCAGAACTGGAAATTCTATGACTTAAAGAATTTTGTAGGGTTATTGCCCCACAATATGTTACTTCCCTTATGTCACTCTCACAGTCGCGTGTTTTCACCAGCATTTGTCGGTTTGTCAGGCATCTCTTTATCCAGTCCTGCACTTTGCGCCTAATTCCCAGTTTATTCAAAAAGTTTAGTACGCCGTTACGATTCAAGGTATCAAAGGCTTTTTTCAAATTTTAGAAACAGCACCACACTATGGAGGTTTGCCATTTTTCTGGTCCTTTGAGGTATTCTGAAACAAAGTATTCCCTTACAGCAACCCCAATCACAATTCAGTGATACTCAAAAAAAGCGCAGCGCCACGAATCATCGATGTCGACAGAGCGGAAATTATCTTTCAGCCACAAATGTGTAAACAGGGCCGGCTCAACAGACTTTTGCACCCTAGGTAATTAGAGAGGCCTTTCACCCTCCTAATTGAAAAGGGAAAAGGCAAATTCACGAATAGGCTTGTCAAAATTTTGGAAAATTTGAAAAATTATGTTTACTCATATTCAAAGGCTACGGTAGGTCGTGACGCATCGTGGCCGTAGAGTTAACACGTTGAGTGCCCCAATTAGCATAGAAGCTTTCGTGAGGGAATTACTTGGTAAAATGCATTTATCCGGAGAGAGCTTTTAAGTGCCGGTCCCCAGGGACCAATTAACGTGTTAATCTGCGTTTCCAAATTTGGAGAAAAGCACAGATTTCATGGTGTTCTGTCTACCGCACCAAGTGCACTACTCTGTGGCAGACGGTATGCAGGCACTCAAGCAGACAATATATGCTGCATAAAGTGGAAGATCATGGTTATATTGTGTATGGATTGTAATTCTTTTTTTAATGATCTCCGTTCTTACTCGTTCGATGGAAAACTATTTTCTGCCATTTCAGAGTTTTTTCCTCCGATATCTTGAGGAGTATAGTCCTAACGTGCGATACACGCGCCAGCAGCTGCGTGTACCTTCCATTCAGAAAGGTTTTCGTCATATTAATAGCTACCCGAATGTCGTTCGTGATTCTAGTTTCTTTCTCTGTGCCTAATTAACTTCTTGTGTAGTTTATAGGCACAACGGTCAAGAGACTCTCTTGGGGAATTAGTTCTGAACAGCCTCCTCAAGGACCCAAGGGCCATGGGGACCCTGCTTCCTTTCCAGGTATTTGAGTTTGCTGTTCAATTAAGCTTTCCGAGTTTCTATCCTGTTTCATATTACTAACTACCTACTCCCCACTGCTTATTCAGAATGGTAGCAGCATTAACTACTGTCTTAGGAAGCGCATCTCTTTCATATTGTCCTGTAAGGACTTATTCTAAAGTCTAATTTGGAATTCTCTTTCGTCAAATTCAGCTTAGTTAGCTTTTGATGAAGATTGTTTGACTATTCGCAGCAATAAGAACGTCCTGACCACAGGTTGAATTTTATGTGCCAACTCAACTGAAACTGCAATGGGTTCTATTTGGAAAAAGTCCTATCTCCATTTCCCTTCTCTCGTTGATTGAGAGTTACTTCTACAGTATTTTTTCCTATTTGTCATACTATCCTACGTTGAAGTTTGAATACCGAGTCCTCGGTATGTTGTAAAATAATACGTGTATCCCTGGTACCCCAAGGAGAACACTTGCAACTAGCTTCTTTCCCACTTGAGTTATTTAGCCCTCACCAGAGATATCTCAAGATCTTATCTTAAAGTGTGTTTGAAGGTTCCCGGAAGCCAGGAATGAAAGAGAAATCAGCAATTAAAGATAACGTGCCCTATTAGGAGAGTCGAAAACGAATCACTTTTCTAGTCAAGACAATGTTTTTCCTGGTAAATACAACGATTCCCATAACAGGGCTCAATGATTTTGGGAGATAGAGTAACGACCATTAATTCCGTACATATCCTATATACTCGCATCATTTTAGAATTCTCTTTCTGTACAAAAACAAAAAGTGAAATTATAGTTAACATTTTTCAATATCTGAACAAATTTCGAATCAGAAAATATCCCAGCGTTGAGAGATTGCCATCAGAAATTTTATGCAATTTAAATAAAGCCCGGCTCATACCCTCCATCAACTCTCTTCCGGCAGACATAAAAACGAAATTCAAAGTTCGACCAACCCCCCCTCACCGAACATAGTTCATGCTAAACTACTTTCGAGTGTCACAGCAATTTGAACAAATTGCCAGCGGGATACAAGACGACAACTGTGCTCTGTGCTATTCTTGTGCTACTCCTCGAAACTTTTCTTTGTGGACAATTTCTCAAGGATGTGAATCCCGCCTTCCACCCCCCCGTATCATCCAGATTCTATAGAAAATCTGAACACTTTAAATGAATTTGAATATGAATTGAAAATCGATGGAAACACTAACCGAGACCAAGTGTCCAAACTATGTCCTCCTTCGACGGTGGATGATTCTCACCCTTCCTCTTTTGGGTGATATTGTTCGGGCCAAATCCTCGTACCGACTGTTTTGCATCCCAAATACGAAACATGACGGAAACTAAGCTTTTCACTCGAATAAATTCCATGAAAAGGCGGGAAGTCAATTCTACCGTCGCGAAATGGCATAGAAATAAATCGAAGCATAAGCACGTTCGCAAACTATTCACAGAGCAAAAACCTCCAGGGGGATATGGTGCAGTCATATTTAATGAAATAGCCAACTCTTTCGCTAGTACCTTTTCATGGATTAGGTCGAAACTTCAGGTGAAGGCTTCCCTGTGGAATTATTTACATATTGAAACAGTTTTCTTTTTTGGATATTTGAATTGATGCCCACGTGTCCACGTGTTCGAGGGAATTGGGAAATAAATATACGCGTGCGCATTTTGAAAACAGGAGAAATGGGGAAAACTTAGGGGAGCAACTGGAAATATGTTTCTGTTGTAATAATGCCAGCTACCTCTAGTTGTTACTAGCCTAACTTCAAAAGCTGTCTAGAACAAAGTTACAATTACAGATTTTTATTTAATTGCCTGTGAGAAAAGCAGTATACCTAGTAAAGTCCGATTATAAAACACCTTCAGAAAGAAAACCCTTTTATAATACTGGATAAATTATCGCCATGTGGGTACATACAAACTGCCCATGAGGTCTGCCATCCCTAACAGATTATTGCTGAAAGATCGAACCAAGATGAATACATAAAATATGAAAATAAACAAAACTGCCCTCTGCAGAGGTCGGCTCCATGGAACTTGGGGTGGACCATTTATTGCCGAGATTAAGAAGAGGACGAAGGAATGCAGCTAAGCATCCCCTCAACAGTAGACTAGACGAGCCAAATCAAACTCATCCAGTTCATGACAGAAAAACATCAGTGATAATGTTTCTATAGCGTTATCCATGGACAGGAACTCCACTGGCATTCTCGTTTTCAAAAAAATGGGGTCCGATTACCCCACCAGACCACACTAAAGTGTTAATTTTTGTGGATGCAAAGGTGTGTCAAGAAAAGCATGTCAGTCTTCTTCACACCAAATTCAATAATTTTGCCTTTTTACGAAGTCATTTAACCAAAAATGGGCTCCATCGCTGAAGATGAATTAATGGATTTGTTTCTAGTTTTCTAAATCCCAATCTGCAAAATTTCTGCACAGTAAATGGTCTTTTCGTTTAAGTTCTTGGGTTGCACTGCATTTTCGACACAGATTGCAAAACACTGCCGAAATTCATTTGGTCTAAAATGTTCTAAATTATCATCAGATGGCGCTGTGGCGCATGGTGCACCAAGAGTGACAGCTTTTTGTTGACATACAAAATTCGCATTCGTCATAAAAATTAGGAAAGCTCGGAAAAATGACTGAAATAACAAATAACAAGGATGATGTGATTCAAAAACGCCTCAATAAGATACTAGAGACCAGATTAGATACAGACAAAGTACCACATTAAAGCAAACGGTATCGTAACTTCTAACTTGAACACCAATTTTAGGAAACCCTCGAGGCCCTTGCAGATTTGTCAACATTTTTCACGGAAAATACATTACAATCAAGGAGGAATTTAAGAAGTCAAATTGAGAAACGAAGTGTTACCATTAATGAAAGCTTCTTATCAGCGTTCAGAGGAGTTAAGTTATCCCTAGATTCTCTGTGTGAGGACATCGATGAGATGGCAAAATCTGTTAACGTTATGAAGAAAAATCTACAAAGTTCTCAGGCTTTAACTCATGACTTGATTCAGCAGACAAATTCCCTACAAGCTGAAAGTAACAAGCTACAAATCCATCAGCAGATTGCGGAAGCTTTCTTAAGCCGGTTTCAGTTGAGTGTGGAGGAACATCAAATTTTGTATGGAAGCACAAGGGATGCTCCAATTACTCCCGAATTTTTTAAAGTGTTGGATCGTGTTCAAGCTATACATTCCGATTGTCGTATTCTGATACAAAGTGGCTATCAGACTGCTGCTCTTGACATTATGGAAGAGATGACGTTGCATCAGGAGGGAGCATTGGAGCGATTATACAGGTGGACACAAAACCATTGCCGAAACGTTGACTTTAACGAGATTGGTGATCTGGTGGTGCAAGCGATGTGCAGGCTACAGGATCGTCCAGTACTTTTTAAGTATTCGAAGTGTTGAACGTTTCATAAAACCTCAGTGTAGCGCGAAATTTTTTTAGATATGTCATAGATGAGTATACCACCGCCCGTAGGTCTATATTTGTCAGGTCATTTATAGACGCTCTCACAATTGGAGGGCCCAATGGCAATCCAAAGCCGATAGAAATGCACGCACACGACGCGAAACGATATATTGGTGATATGTTCGCCTGGCTACATCAGACTATTCCCAGCGAGAAAGAGAACATATTGATGCTGGTAAAATTATGTGATAAAAACGGTAATATTGCCTCTTAACTTGCTCAAACAATCCCACTTTATTCAAACACCCACAGATCTTTCCGAGCAGCTACAAAATGCCCTAGCACACATAGCAGATGGAGTATGCCATCCACTGAAAGTCCGAGTAGAGACTATCCTCAACTCGGAGAAGGACACCATAATCCTTTTTGCTCTGTCCAATCTGCTGCGCTTCTATCAAAACATTATCAATCAAGTAAGGATATTTTGTTTCTGTAATGGATTTTAAATGGAAATTTTCAAGGTTGTAAAAGGCGGAAACCTGCAGCATGTTTTGTCTGATCTTCAAAAGTACAGTGAACAGGTCTATCTGAACTCTCTAACCGCACAAGTGAAAACGATTTTACAGCGTCCCACTTCGGAGACGATGGGTTTAGAACCACCTCAGCGGGACCTGGTTCCACCACCAAGTGTTGGAAAGCTCCTGAACATTCTCAAGGAAATTTTATCCGTAGCGAGTATGGTGGAGGGTCGCCAATCGGATATCACGAAAATTGTATCATGCGTGATAGATCCACTGCTGCAATCAGTGACTGAGTCTGCATCTCATCTACCGACCGTAGACATGGCCGTGTACATGTTAAATTGCCTTTACCACATGCACAGCACTCTAGCAATGTACGAATATATGGATGAACGCATGGAAAGGTTACAAGCTCAGTCAGACGCTCAGATTGATACTCTCACCTCGGAGCAAGCATCCTCATTGGTCGCTAATTTAAATCTAGGGCCAATCTACACCATACTGCAGAATAATCAAGCAAAGATCGATGCAAATCTGTTGAAAATTTTCGTAAACAAATTGGACGCATTCCTCGAGATGCCTGACATTTTGTTGTTGCCCCAAATTAATCTCTTAATGAGCAGTACGCACCGCAGTACGGTTGTAAAGCGGTCTTTCAATGTTATTGTTGCCATTTATAAGCAAATTTACGACAGAATACGTGACCATGAGAGCGGATTTGAAAATCCCAGTTCGTTTCTATCGAAAACACCGGAGCAGGTCTCAGAACTTCTGTCGGGTTAATATTAGCTGTAACGGTTCATAACTATAATCAAGCAACTATTAAAAAGTTGTTTATAGATAATAAATGTACAGTCTTTATTGCTACAGACATTTATTTTATTAATAAGCAATTGCCCGTCTTATCCCACAAAAGAGGAATCAGGAGACTGCTGGGCAGCGTAGGCACGCTTCAATATCACTAGAAGCAGAGGAGGGGACCAGGATCAGAACATGTGTTATGGTGAGATACGGTACATGTATGTGCCCGACCTCACTGTGGTGCGTATTTACCTTATGAATATCCACAAGCGAGCTGGAAGACCCTGTGCACTACGAGGATATTCAAATTTGACTTGTACGAAATGCACTGAAAAAAAAAACATTTAAATTTAATTTAAGGATAACTTACACTTATCCATCCAAAATTAAAAATGTCCTGCCTCAAGGGTAACACATACATTTAAATTTGCTCTTTATGTATTACTTGGTAGTCCTAAAAACAAAAATTAAAAAGGAAAGAGAAAATCGATTGTACCTCTTGGTTCTCTGCTATTTTCCATGTTTATCGGTGACATTTTTTTCTCGGGTTAAACATTCCAATGTACATCTTTAGCTGATGATGCTCAGTTGTACATCTCTAGTCTGATAGGACTTATTGAGGATTATGTCAGTTTATTCATTTATTGCCCCTTACAATCCAGGTGTTTGCTTATACACCGTCTGGAAATAAACACAGATGGCTATCCCTTGGTAACCATCAGTGGAAGTACCATTCCGTTTGTTAACTCTGACAAAAGCCAGGTTAAATCAGTGGTAAATAGAAATTACGCTGAACTGCGTTCCTAATGGACGTTAAGTTGTTTTACACTGAAACCTTTGCGACTATTTTTGGTGCGTTCATTATTAGTCTCCCTTATAATTCACGGATGTGAAATTGTTAATAATTCTGACGACAATAACGGACGCAAAGTGAAGGTTGCCTTTAACTCTATAATTTGGTATGTACACTGCCTTCGCAGTGCTGATCACATTTTTCAATTCACAAATTCAATTCTAGAGTTTGGCAAAGCAAATTTCATGATCTCACTCAAATTCACGGTATTATTTTGTTATAAATGATATCAAATAATTTTTTTACTACTTAGTCATTAAACAAAACTTAAACATTGTTTTCAATACTGCTTTACTTGATTAGATTTTTTTGATTCAATAATTTTGTTTTTATTTCGTTGCACTCTCACTCAACTTTTGCAAACCACTGTATACAGTTATGAAACAAGAATCACCGCAAAATATTCAGGAAATACCAATTGTTTCATACACATAAGAAGTATCCTGTACATTAATTTTTGTTTATAAAAAGGAATAGATTTGTTCGACTTAGCATATATGTGGATGTCATAGCTGAAATAATTTTAAAATTAATTTCTCCATTACTGTTAATCTGTATGTAATTTAAAAAAAAAAAAAACTTTCAAAGTCATCAACTTAATCTGTTCACTTTTAGCAACTTATGTAAATTTAATTGGAAACTATATGTTAACTAATTGGACACAATTTTACAGGGGAAAGTTTTTCAAAGTTAAATATAAAATTGTTTCAAATTGCACAAAACGTTAACTGGCCCAATCCTATACCCAACTTCACATTGGTATAATGAAATAAGATGGGAAACATCAGACATTTGGCTGGCTGGTGATTTTTGTTTCTTTAAGTTGTTTGGAAGTTAGAGCAACATGTCGTCGTGTGCGTGATGTGTACTTGGAGTTTTGTTGTACGGCCGTAGGGAATTTTTTGTTTTCGTTCTTCAGCACGACTTTATTTAAAATAATTACTGAATTAAAAATAAACGCTTTAACACAATCAAACTCTGTCGGTTGTTTTCTTTTAATACTCGTCAATAGTGCCGAAGTTGGGGATTTTCTAGTGCAAGTTCAAGTTTCTGTCAAGTGTCCATAGGAACATCTAGGGAGTAATTCGTGGAGCACGGTAGCCGTATAGTAACAAAACCAGGCAATTAAAAGCCGCTAATTGTGAAATACTTGGATGCCATACAGGAAATATTTGGGAATTTCGTTTTCATTACATTTATGTCAGTCCTGCACGCGTAATACAAGTGCGATTGCCACTGTCTCACCAGATTCCTCGCAATGTTTCTATAAATAAATTTTTTGCAATTGAACGGCAAGCGTACGACAATTTGTGGAATTTTGGAACGAACGGGAGGGTGATTAATTAAAAATAAATAAATTGTGCGCGAGAAAAAGTGTTTTAATCCAGTCATTTAGGTGGGTTTTGTGCAGTGGTTTCGACCGGACGTTCTGTACGCGAGAATCGAAGAATTTGCTCGTCGCCAAGGACTGCAAAATGGCGGATTCGTACTACCAGGTAAGAAATTTCATTCAGTTTAATGCACCTCTTTGTTAGGCTCGTTCTTCCTGCCGTGCATTTGTTTACATGAGGACAATTGCTTAAATTGCCACATGACCTTGTGTCAAATTACCCGCCTCTAACTAGCGCATGCGCCTCAATTGGTGGTGATAATTCACAGTTGGATATCCCTCTGTGGCGAGCCCCCTGCTCTAAAGCACCTTGCCGAAGCTGTCAAGAATATTCAAATTGGCTTGAGAAAAGCTGTAGAAACGGTGCCGATTGTATAATGACCGTTTAAGTGTTGGCGGCGGTACTTGTCGGGTTGATCTAATTTTTTAGGCATTGATGATTTCTTATTCATTCCGGAATGCAAAAGTCACGTATCTGCGGTGATCGCAAGGTTTCGCAAATCTTGGAATTGTTTCGTGGTGACAAAGTGGCGATTTTGTGCACACCGTTGAGTAATTCCCGGCTGCTAATTGTTTCAAATTGATTTCTAATCTACCAATTAGAATTTAAATAACTTATTGGACGGCAGCTGTTATTGAATAATTGCTTTCCGCACACTGCTTACTTGCCCCTGTGCACACCCTACATACCATCCAGAACTACTCGATTATAAAGATAACAGACATGCAGTGCACTTTGTAAAATTTGAGTGCTGCTGCCGACATTTTCCTTTCCCTTTGCCGAACCCTTTCAGTAGGTTAGGTTACAGTGGCGGCCAGTTATAAAACCACAGAGCCAGGCTCACTTAAATTAGAAAATGGTCCATTATGATACCACATAACGTGGAACCTGAAAAAGCTCTTATAGAGCAAATGAAAAAGGGGAGACTAGAACCAGCCACAAGAATTAATCAATCTTTCCATTTCACTAAAATCCTTGTCTGCTAGAACCCCTAATGAGTCGAAGAACTATAAGCCCAACGCGCTCTCCTTTCGCTTGGTCAGGCTGGAATACTCTTGACATCCTTCTCACCCAAACAGCTTCTGCAAAAATCGATTAAAGAAGCTGAAGCACTTTTACGTTTTGCATACTTATTAAAGAGCCGCACCTTGTAAGTTCGACCGTGGTGTTGGGTGTATCTATCTCTCCATTAAGAAAAAGATAACAAGAAAAGAAGCTATTTCATACCTTAGATGTAGAAAAAAAAAGAAAGTATAAGTATGCAGTGAATTCTCCGCTGATAATTATTCTTAAGTATTCGCAGATGACCTTCAAATTTGCAGACTATTCCCCTGTCCGCAACCTATAGACGCACCTTTTATCACTGCACCAATGTCGAAGAAAAGCCTTAAAAAATACTCGCATATAATTGAAGATAAATTGCACATTTAACTAATATTTGGAATACATACTTTAATAATTTTTGTATTGAACAATTTTGTAGAAGAGTAAATTTCTCATTTTAGAGTGGGGGAACCAATGTTATATGAAAATATTGCAGGCAAAGCTGTAAAGATTGCCCATTTGCGAAGTTAATTTTACAAATTTAACGAAGTAAATTTCAAAGAGTTCCCGAATTATCGTGCACTGGTATCAAACCAAATTTTATTCTGCATTAATGGATCTCGACGGTTGAAAAGTAAAATGGGATGTTGCTTAAATTTTTGGAAAGTTGACATTATTTGTTATGTAAGGGTAATTTTCATGCTTAATCAATTGGTGAAATCCGACATGAACGTGTGTAGTATAAGTTGAAATTGGAGCCATGAGCATGAAGCCATGGTATGAAGCAATCTAAAGCAAATTATCATGACTGTTTGCTTGCACTGAATTACCAATCTTCATGCCCAACTCCAATTCCAACTTACACTGCACACGTTCATGCAATTCGGGAAACTTTGCTTGTGCATGCCAAGTTGGTGGATTTGCACGAACAAATTGGCCGACTTGCATGAGCTATTTTTACTATAGCCCCTGAAACTCCTCTTTTTCCTCGGACACAACAAAGGGATCACTAGAAAACTCTGTTTGGAAAAGTTAATACGTACCCTGCCGGACTTTAATCACTGAGACTAACTCTCCGATGTACATTTAAATTATTTGTGCTATTCTCATGTAAGAGAAACCTGTATTGAAAACGGTAGACGTGGCACTGAACGTGGTAAAGCGACTTCGTTTCATGGCTGGTGGCCATGTATAAGTAACTAATACACAATGAATATTTTATACGTGCTGTATAAAAATCACTATTAAAACAGCAGGCGTAGTTTGGGTTAATATTTTTAAAATCATGAACAATAAACGCTTGTATATCAATCTTAATCTTAGTTGGAATATAAGTTTTTATAAACTTTCAAAGATGGGGAAATTGGTGAAATTTTTACCTCAATGTGTCGATTTAAAATTTGAAAATATTTTCGATAAATCTCCAGCCCGCCAATTAACAGATGACTGAGAAGATAAGTTAAATTGTGTATTGCATAAACTGTTTTAATTGTTCAAAACTTCAGACGTGCTATATTTGGTTTATTGAAGTTCTTCCTAATCATGAATGGAGGCAATCCGTAAAACCTGCTCTTTTAAATCTCTGAGAAAATATATTTTATTCTCATTCCATACCAACGTTTTCTTTTGTCGTAAACTGAACGATGAACACCATGGTGATTTATTTTTAATATTATGTAAAACTAGCCGACTATTTTTCTTTCTGAATGAATTCATTCTCAAGCATATTCACATTCTTTTTTGTGTTGGTTAAAAAAATTTTTAGTGGTGAGAAGCAAATGTCTCGACTTAAAATGTTCTAAATAACTTTTCGCTGTCATTTGGCGTCCACTTGAAAGATTTTTACGTTCATGAACCTCTTTTTTAACCTTGAGTTCGTCAATAGTGCATATTTAAAAAAAAAAAAATTCTCCACCCAAACAATTTCAACAAATTTTTAGTATGAAAGAAAATCATCAAAGACTGTCCAAAAATGTATATGTAAACAAAAACAAAAATAAACAATCAACATAGAAAAATTACGATAATTTCTCTAGGGATTGGGAAAGATGGAAATTAAATCAACACATTCATAACCATTCTCTCTTCTAACACCTCCTGTGAATGCACAACAAGCCTAAAGTTTGGTTTGTCATGAGTAAACAGTTTTAGGAGTTTAATCCAAAAATAGATTTGCTGACAGATAAAGATCTAACACGAGCAATGTTCCAAGATTTTTGAGTACATTTCCAGAGAAAATTGATTCGGGGTTAAAGAGGTACATTTTATTAGATAGTTAGATCATTGGACGATAAGAACACCTGAGGAGTATTTGCATGTAAAACTTGTTTATATGGTAAATAAAAATTCAATCTAAATTTAAAATATACTAGTTTTGAATTTGTGATTTGATCAGTTTTTATGTTTCTGCTCATGAAATTTAGTCAAGATTTAGGTTTTGCAAAACGATCTGATATTATTATGATTTATTTGATTGCTTATTATCTATGAATACATTAAATAAAAATAAATAAAAACATTTTA
>QYTT01094957.1:64978-78041 GCA_006980735.1 Dasypogon diadema
CTGCATAAAAAGTTACTCCGTAGAGAAACATATACAACGACTATAATTTGTTAGGGGATTCAAACATTGAATAAAACAAAAAACTCTATTATATTTAAATACTCAACTTGAATGATAGCTGCTATTGAAAATTTTAAGGATAAAAAATCTGCATTCTCACTTCACATTTTGAAAAACTATTTCAAACTGTTTAAGAATATTGTCCCGACTGTTACTTTCATACCCTCAAAAAGCTTGAGGGTATTAGGTGGGAAAAGGATTGCCGGAAATTTTAATCAGAACACTTCAAGATCACGAATACTTGAACCGCACTACGTACATATATATTTTCATATCTTTTTCGAAAATCTGTGAGAAAGAGTTAAAAATGTAATTATTGCTTAGTTATGTCGTTATAAAACTTAAACCTTTGAGCCACGTACTTTTGGAAATAACAGAGGTATGGGGAAAATACGTATAAATTACTCTACCTTTTCAATATGTACGAGGGTTGCTATTTATGTATCAGGAACTGGCAACAATGGTGTTACTAGGCGTCATCTGACATATCTATAGTAAAGTTTAACATTCTTGAAGGTATACGTACTCAGAACGTTTTGTCATACGGACACTATTTGTGTTGTTTACAGTGACTTGAAAATTTCATCTGAGGCAAAAATTGGACTACGACTTTCGACGTGGATTATCTCAACAACAGGGCATCGATCAACTCACTTCGCCTTTGGCGATGAAGCACCATCTAAGACCACTGTTTATCACTGGTTTAGTGAATTCCAGCGTGACCGTCGTTCGCTCACGGACGAATTTAAAGAAGGTCGCCCAAAATTAGTTGTTGTGCCAGAAAACATCGATGCTCTGCGCGAACTGATAATGCACAATCATCATGTGACATACCGTGAGATTGAGGCATCCCTGGGCATTGGTATGACAAGCATACACAAGATTTTACATGAACATTTAGTCGCGAAAAAGATTTGTTCGCGTTGGATTGCGCATAATTTGACAATCTCAAAAAATATAATCGTTGTGTGTTAAAAGCCGTGTATAATATCTACACTTACACAGGTGACAAATCTTGGATTTATGCGTTTGAGCCCGAAAGTAAACAGCAGTAGACTGTATAGGTCTTCCAAGATGAGCTAAACCCAACAAAAGTTTTTCGCGCAAGAAGCACTTCGGTCGTGTGCGTACAGTGCCACTAGAGGTTCGTAGAACGGTCAATTCTGAATGGTACACAACCATTTGTTTGACAAAAGTCTTTGAAGAAATAAGACAAAACAACATGCGACGCACGATCATTCCTCACCATGACAATGCGAGCTCTCACATCGGCCCAAACAATTCAATATTTGAGCATTCAAAACATCGAATTGATGGGTCATCCGCCGTACACTTCCGATTTGGCACTCTAAAAAATCTAAGTGATCTTAGAATTAATCCTTGTGGCACTCCATTACATATTTGGACAGCTGTAAACCTAATGTTAGTTGTACAGATTAGATATAATTTACGGCGTGCTCATAGCTATATTCTATTAAAATTATTATTTCGAAATACTTTAGGCTAACGACGCGATGATAACTATAACAAAGATTGGAATAAATTTAGTTAAAGATCAAGTAAGGCATGAAGATGATAATTTATAACTAAATACAACTATATTCACATTCAAAAAAATTCTGATGAGGAAATGAGAACAACCCGATTCTATATTGTTCGCGAGACATTGATAGACTTCTTAGCTAGTTTTTATTTTTGTATTTGGAACATTCGAAGTAATTTCTAGTTTAAAACCCTAGGAAAAAGAAAAGTTTACTGCATCAGCAAAATGTTTCTTAACCATTCAGACAATAGCTGTTTTAGTAGGAATTATTCGGGATACTGAAGTTCAGTTCCACTCATTAAAATGATTTAATTCGTCAAAAATTATTGTCATTTTCAACTTTCTTTTCACTTCCTAGTTATCAAAGCGGAAAATAGTTACCCAACAGCAGTAATCCTTACAATTTCCTAAAGAAAGCCAGTTGGCCGCACATTTTTTAAATACTTCAGATTTTGTATGTAATTGTAATGGAAGATAACATCGGTAACCCCAAATTGGAAGGGAAAAGATAGATGAAACTTGAAGTGCTAAAAGGCAACTACCACGAAGTCACGACACGCGACTAACAAACAACATATGGTGGGCACTGCTTCTTGCCGCAATGAATAATAACAAAAACGATCCATCCGTAGGTGCTGACGTCTACTCGGTGGTATCGACGTCATGCTCAGAGTCAGAGCCGCATCGGCTACCACCTAGCACCGCACCAGTCAGCCAGCTAGCAAGCAAGTAATCTGTGCGTTTGTATGGTTTCGAGCTGTTGTCTAAACAGTCTTAAGAAGCGTTCAAACGGCGCGGTATACACAAGTCGTCAACCACTTTCGTCGCGACTTTTCTTTAGTCAATTTTGTACGCTAAGTTCCGTTCTCGTTGAACGTATTGAGAAATATTTTCTCATTTCTCCAAGAGGATTGCGATTTTCCATATTCGATTGTGGTTACTTTTCTATTCGATTTCGATCATCATTTGTCGAACCGTCGCAATCGTTTGACTTAGTACTGTAAAGGTCAAGCACTGAAGATATTTCCGTTGATAGTGTCGTTCGCGAATTTTGGGACTCGGATAGCAGTGACAATAATCGTTGGGTTTTACCAGTCTGTTCAGGTTAAGAACCTTATTAGGTCTTGATTATTTTATATAAGGCGTAAATTTGTGAATATGTGCAAAGGAAACATAACGAGTCGGTGAAAAGTGGATTCAATTGAGAAGTGATAAAGCAGTTATATGGGAAATGGACCATTTATTTTGAAGTTTTGTGATCGCCGTAGTGAATTGAGTAGAATTAAAATTACAACATGCAAGTGACCGGATGAGTCTTCATTCACATTACCTCCATGATACCATGAAAAAACGTACTCGAGTCAACTTACAGCAACAGCAGTTCCTTGCATAATTTCAGTAATTTGCATATGAGTGCATCGCGGCAATTGCAGCCAGGCGGAGGGTTATTGTTATTACTCAAGGAATATTTTGATGAACTAACAAGCTACCACTGTGGATATTGTTTCCTCTTGAGAACGTAATTTTAAGACAACTTCATTGTTAGGTTGGCTAGTGGTTGGGAATTTTTAGTCGGCTTTCCTTTAAGCGCGGAAGTTAGGCTTTTGTAAACAG
Source organism: Dasypogon diadema (assembly GCA_006980735.1). NCBI lineage: Eukaryota > Metazoa > Arthropoda > Insecta > Diptera > Asilidae > Dasypogon > Dasypogon diadema. The sequence goes on from QYTT01094957.1 coordinate 68,196, forward strand.
CACGGTGGGAAGTTCCTCTTTTAAAGAATCTTTTGCCAGTAATTAAATATCTAATCAGCTTACTTCCCTGGACATTTTTTCCTACAGTTTATTATTTTACTGCAGAATTAGGTAATGGGCACATTTTTTCGCGTTTTCTGAACGAAACTAACGAAACTAATTTCATGCAAAATTATAGCTTCCGCCTTAGAGTTTTTGTTTACCTGTTTTTAATTATATCCAGAAAACTCAGAAAAATAGGTTAATAATTTACATAAATATTCAACGAATCTTTACGTAAACTGTTAGGTATCAACTGATGATGCAATCAACTACCTGGTTCAATAACTTTATAATTTTTGGACAATTCTTCATCGATCGAATTTTAGAAAAAGTGTGAAGGGAAATTGCATAAAAGTTCAGTGTTACTTTGGTTAAATAAATTCGTGCATGGGCAGTGCATACGTTTCTGTTGTTTCAAATGGATTATAGCTTACGGAAGCCTTAGATTTATTCAAAATACGTTTCTTTAGTAATGGCATTTTCTTTTTGTAGATATTTATTGGCTGCAATTTTTTAAAATCAACAAAAGTCCCTTAGCATACCAGAAAATTATGTTTGACTTTTCGGTTATGAAAATGTTAAGGAAATTCTGCAGTGAAATTTTCTCTCAAATGTTTTTGTAAACTGTAATTTAACTTTCCTCCTACATTGCTTCCATAAACTTTCTTATGAAACCTCTGCTGCAGTCTCTGCATGCATTGAACTGATCTGGAAGAGACTGGTTTATGAAATGTACATAGCATTAAATGACTGCTTTGCGCTAATATGAAATGGATGTTGGCTATGGAAACAAACTCTGGGTGTTTGTCCATTCAGTCAATAATTTCTACTTTTCATGTTCAGTGGTCAAGCTTGTATTGCAAAATTGTTTAGGCTGTTTATAGTTACACAACATCTTTAAGAGAATCTAGTCTGGCCACAAATAAAGATACCTTTAGCAAGATCTATTTTAGTTTCAACAATTTTAAAAGTTGCTGTTGGCTTTTTTTTGCACTTATTGAAGGAATTTTTGTAATTGCTGAATTTTAGTGTAAGAGTAGGCGACTCTCCTGAGGCCTGAGTTCATATTTAAGGGCAGTTTTGATTGCTTTTAAGTGAGAGTTAGTATTGAGCAAATGGAAAACAGTTATAAACATTAAAACGAGCAATAACAATAAAAAGAGATTTTAAAATGTATATGCTATACAGTCGCCTAAATTTAAAATTTTTTTAAAGTATGAAGTAGCTACCTATATCTACGTGCAATTTTTGCATGTGTGCATTTTTGATCAAATCCAATTTATAGCTGCTTTTAAATGTTTCATTTCATGCCAACCAAGTTAGCATTATAAAAGTATATATAAAAGTATTGCTTTTAACGTGTAAAAATAATCTAACTATTAAGAAACATTATTAATTAACATTTTTTCATAATAATTATTACAAGATATCTTTTATGTTTGCTACCCTAACTTTCGTTGACAGCTTTACGATAGCTTCATGCATCCGTGCAGTATCAATAGCTTTTAATTCTCTTTGTAATTTATAATGTCAAAATAACTGTATTTTTGCACGAAAATTGTTTTTATACATTTTCTCCCTGAGTTCGTCAAAAATATATAAATATAGAGTTAAAGTGATCAAACCAGCCTCCAGTGATAGGTCTCCCTGAGACAAACTAAGAACAGAATACGAGGGAGGGTGGCAATCGTAACGGTTTCCGAGACAACGGCACTTGAAGCTTTTTTGCCATCAATCGAAGAAATGGCAAAAAATTTCAATTTGGGATTAACATTGAAAATAATGTTTCTGTTGATATTCATTTCTATCTACTGTAAAGTGACAACATCCATTACAACTTTGTTGACAAAGGAATAATTTTGGAAATTGATTGTAGAATTTTCTATTTATAACCAGTTTTTGTTTTTCAGATTGCTTTTGGCGCTGATTTCTTTGCTTTGCGATTAGGTAACTCCCACATGTTCTAAATATACTTTGATAGTCTTCCTTCCAACTACAAATTTTCTTCCTAATTATCTGCTTGATTTTGCATAGCTGTCCATAGTTATTCCCAATTTGTACTGGCGCATAATCTAACGAAGTAATCCGTTCGCATATTTGCGTGAAATATCTAGTATACATGCAAGTTCATTATTACATATATCTACTGTATTTTAATCAATTTTATTGCATAGTAATAACCCATCATATATGCCGCTCTGAGATATTATTATTTCACTAGGGAGAAAATTGTGTTAGTATAATTTACAAAATAAACAGTAATAGGAAGCCTTTAATATTATCCCAAAACATACTATCTACCTGCATATTGGATTTTTTGTAATGCTTAAAAGTTTACCGACCTCTGCTCTACGTATTTTACTAAAACAATAATAACAATCACTGAATTAATCTCCTCATAGTAGATACTAATGGAATTCGAACTGGGCAACCTCATGAATCATTGTGTTATCCAGTATTTTTAATGAAAGAGTAAATTTTTCAATTACTTATGTATACGGTTCGGGAGAAACTCTCTGAAGCCATTATTTCTAGGCGGTTTCGGTTGTTTCCCCTTTTTCTGAAAAGGAGAGCAGTCGTGCTGTACTAGTGTCATCCATTGTCCACATCTTCAAAGCGGACACTCCTGGGGAGGGCTTCTTAAAATATCTGGAGGGATTTCATACATTTCCGTAACGGCACCGCCTGGTAGGAAAAGGAAGCATTCTAAGATAAATTTTGGGGGTCTCCTGAGGGATGAATATGAACCGCGGGAGATCTCACCTTTACCTCCTTTCTGATTTTTGCATTGCCACGTTATTGCAGAGAACCACTTTTAAAATCCACAGCGACCTGCTCCCAGTACTCTCCTGAGAGCCATTTCACATGATTTTTAGAGGTGCAACTGTGAGATTATTAGGGGGACTCCCTTTGAAATCCACAGAGAGGTGTGCGCTCTTTAGCATTACACTTTGGGGATATATAATTAAAAACGTCTCAAATAAATGCCTCGGCATAATTTTTTTTTGTGATTTAATACTTCCTTATTTAAACTCTCCTACACCTAAATGTATCCTCGTCAGAGAGTTTTGCAGTTTATACTTTCTACTGCTGACCACGTTGAATTTCCTAGTGGGCGGTCCGTCAGTTCAGAATCAGTCACTACTGCAATTAATCGGTTCATATCCCAGTAGGAAATTGGAGCATTCTAAGATTAATCTTAGGGGGTCTCCTAATATGAACCATCTTTAATCTCTTTCTTTCCCGATTTTTACATTACCATGTCATTGCTGAGGAGAACGCCTTTTGAAATGTACAGCGAATCGACGGGGTACTGTAGAACGTGATGAAACGGTTCTCATCTATTGTGATTTTGTCAATATAAATCGCGAGAATCTCTATGCCGAGATAACTTCGCTGGAATGACAACTTATCTATTCATTTGTGCTTGTAGATGATCAGATTGATGTTGTGAAGAACTTTGTTAATATCACTATAAATCAACCGTATCTCCAACTACAGGCTAACAGTAGTAATTGAGATTTTGATTACGCAGCGCTATTCGGCTTATGGGTTACGCAAATTATTCTACTCATCTGTACAAGCTTTTAAAGTGGTAGGTTGCTTCCCTTTCCAATTATGTCGAATAATACAAAAATTCAATATGCCGTTTTTCCGACCTGGAGTCTCATAAAACACATCCATACAAAATTTCAATTGTATACAATAGTCCAAAAATCCAATATGGCAGCCCGACCAAGGAGTGGGGGAATATGAGCGATTTTCATTTTATTGGTTAAGCGTTTCATAACACTGCTCTTTACTAAATTTGAGAGCTATACGTTGCTCCCTTTTCGAATTATGCCCAATAATTCAAAAACTCAATATGGCGGCTTAATGAAGGTGTGGGGGGATTTGCCCCATTTTCAAACTCAAATCTAGAAATTTTTTGAAAGTAATATATACCAAATTTCAGCAATCTAGCTCAATTCGTTCTCAAGTTATCGTGTATACAGACGGACAAGCTTAAATCGACTTGCTTTCACATTCTGAGCATATGTATATAATTTATTCTGCTCTAGCATTATTGGTTCTATGCGTTACAAACGTTGGATCAAAACCAATATACCCTGTCTATCATATAGGATATAATAATTTCCCTCCTTAGGCATGGAGGAATATAGTCATTATTTGCTTTAGACATCGTTAGATAACATCAAGTATCGACACTCGCGAGCACCGAAATAACTTGCTCGCTTTTCGATATTTTATCTCCATTTCGACGGCATTCCTGAATCCTTATAGCTGTCTCTCTGCGTATTAGATGCACACCTTTAGCCGTACTCATATATGTATGTATTATATTATGCGGTTGGGATTTTATCGGCGTCGGATCCGCAGCGAAACACTGCATTACATCTCCCTGGCTGTTCATTTTAATAATCTAATTGTTTCTTTCCTATGTTTTAGGTCAGTGATTTGCATCGAAGTATGTTTTCTTGTACTCCCTCGTTGGCTGCAGTATTAAAGAATTCGTATTTTGAGATTAAAATTTATTAAACAACGAATATTTTCCGATATGATAAGTGCATTAAATTTTTCTATCACTAATTTTGATATGTATTTGTATTCGATGTTTTCAAATGATACTCGACTTTTGCACTTTGGTGTACAGAGATTAACGCAAATTATGATTAGCAAGACTAATTGTTCAATTACGATTGCACCGCAATTTGCTTCGTCATACTGGAAAAACAACACAACAATCGTCATTGCTGCACAGTGCGCTGATAGCATTTAGTGCCATCTTATTGTGTCTCATTGTTTATTCGGACAGCTGTTTAATGCTCCACGTACTTACTTTTAAACACATCTGTACTGTACACCTCGAATACGCAAAATATCAATGAGTTAATTTAGACAATACACTCTTGGAAGTCAGCTATAAATAGCTGCAAGCAAAACAAGTATTTATTATTAACACCGGCATACATGTGACTATGCTTCATTATTGCGATGGCAGTTGTTTCACCCATATTAACTTTTTAGTGCCAGCTCAAGGCATGGCTTGGTGGACTGTTGGTAATCTTGTGTCATCAGATGAACCACATTTTTAACAAAACTTAACCAGCTAGCTGTAATTGTTCAGATACGGTAATATTATAACAATTGAATGTCATTTTAAGACAAAACCGCTGGCAGTCGAACTACTGAAGGATTATGGAACCAGGTCGAAAACAAAACATGAGTGCGAACAAATGGCAAAAGTGCTTTCATCTTTTACATTTCTTAATAGCTGTACAAAAATCGTATTATTGTGAGTAACCTTAACATTGTTCGGTTAATGATTTTCCTTTACAACCAGGGGCGAAGATTTATTTAAGTATCTCAAACAGAATTCTTTTCTCAGAGAAATTAGCATATGAATTGATGCCACTCAGTTATAATCTCGTTTGCTTTGAAAGAGTTTCGCTTTTTGTTGTTAATCTGTGGAAATAGAACCAAACCAAAAGTTTTGTAGGCCGTTAGTAACTTTATCCGCGCTCCACAGCGCGGAAATAGAACAAATTTTATCAATTTAAGAAAAGTTTAATCAAGTAGTCATGGAATGTGATAGAGTTTTACAACTGTACAAATGGTTTTTAGGACGAAATAACCAGCGACAACTAATGGGATTGGACGGGTACATTTCATTTGCTTTCTTGTGTGAAATTTCGTAACCATTTTCGCATGCTTCTGATGTACACCAGTGAAAGTGTATTAGCAATTTTCTGAATAACTCTGACCTCCGTAACCTACTTTCCTGAATTGTTTAGATTTCTTGGGCTTTAGGAATTTTTGTGTGACAATTTTTTTTATATTAAAGATACATAACGGTAAAATTTAAAACAAAGATGAAGAAATTAGACGGCGCGCTCTATACATTTTGAAATTTTAATTAGAATCTTCTTCATTAAGTAAACATCTTGACATTGTCTGAAGAAATTTATGTCATATTTTTTGCTTAGGAAAGATTTCATTAGTACTTACCTCGAGTTTAGAGATAAGTTCTTTTCGAAAATTTTAGATTTTCTGGAAGGGCCATTAATGATTCGCATATGTCGGCTCGGCTTCAGCACAATTATATAAAATTATCCTAATTTTTTTATGATAATAACTGTCAGGTATTTTTACCCGCAATTTTTCCGAAAGTATCCCTCCTCTCATACTTCTTAAATCCGTATAATTTTTATAGTTTTTATCTGTCTCGTGTCGCGCTGTCACGTGCCAATATTTGTGGAGGTAATAAGTTTTACCAAGAAAAACAAAATAGTTCCAGGTAACAGTGAGAGGTAAAGTGTACGGTTATATGCGGAAGTAGAAAGAAATTTATGTTTTCGGGTACTTGTTCCACTTATAACCAGAGAATATAAAAAATTACAGTCGTAGAATTGGAAAGCATGGAGCGAGGAACACTCCGATGGTTAGTGTCTTTGACTACTGGCCACGGTAGCTTTGGATATCACCTCAAAAGGATGGAGATCCTGGAGGATGATACATGCAGACTGTGCCTGGAGAATGCTGAGACGGCGAAGCTCATTGCATGTGAGTTCCCGGCGTTGTCGTGTTGAAGAATGGCTGTTATACGCAACTCCATGGGTAGCATGTGGAGGTTAACCTTTAAACAAATGCTCGAAATAAGAACAGACGTTGAGGTCAGGAATATCCTAGAAACCTTCCGACGCAGACCAGCTAAAACGGCTCCTGGCAGAAGGACGAAAAAAGACCCGAAGACAGAGTCTTCTTCGATATCCCTTGGACTATTCTAACTAAGCTCCACTTAGTAAGTAATGTTAAATATAAAGATTTGTCCCCATAGTAGGGGCAAAGATACAAAATGTATCGAAATTTAAATATTCAAGAATTCAAGGTTAATTTTAGAAAAATTTATTAGAACCAACATTTTTTTTATATACTTTATGTCGGGAAGGCTTCCAATAGTCCCAGTTCTGATTCGAAGACTTGTACGCCAATTGTATATTACAGTTCACTATCAATAATTCATTCTAAAGGCGTTATTTTTATAGCAACATTTATTTACTTTATTGTTTGCCGGTAACAAAACTAAGTAATACCCGTAAAACAATTACATTTATACACAAAATTTGGAAACCTGCTGTCGTTAATCAATAACTCCGGGCAATATTCGTTAATAATAATACAATTGGCAAATGTTTAAAATTAATTCCAATTTATGTATGAAAGATGAAATACATGTCAAAAATAGTTCAATCATGCAAATGAAGGCAAATTGCAATTTACTCAATCCGTGCAAAGTGTTAAATGATTACCGGATGGTCAACCGCAAAGAATATTGAGAAATCAATGAAAATACAAAAACACAAGCACATTTAATCACACCAGGTTATTAATAAACTTGTCCCAAGATCATCTTGTTGAGTGCTCTTTTTTCTGGAACCTAATCAAATGGATGCAATGAATATTGTTTAATAGTATTTTTCTTTATGTAGATATCTTTGACGTAAACGCAACATATTAAATTTTAAAATTCACATTGAATGTGCGTCTAATAATTATGTACATCAATGGACTAATGCGAGCAACTCAAATTTGCGTCCCACATTTGATTTGCTCTTTTATCTTGTATAAAAATATCTTATGAGTTATACCATTTCAGATCGCCAAACATTGAGAGAGGAAATTATAAAAATTCCTATTAATTGAAAATAGTACAGTGTGGTACAAAAATTTTAGATCAATTTAGTAAAATTCATCTAACATAATTTTATTTAAGGGGAATTATAATTTTATTGTATTTTCTGAACGCAAAATAAAATTAATTGGGGGGCTTTTTAAATCTATATATTATATATTAGGTAAAGAATTTGCAGCATTTTTATGCCTCGTGTACAACATAAATCTCAATATGGATATGAGTTTTTGTATAAAAAAAACCCCAATGAAATAAAAAAACGTGTTTTGTATCTCCTTTTAAAAAATTGCTTGAAGACTCTCCTTTCACTACCATGTAAAATACAATGTTCTGCTTATGCCTTAAAGAAATATTTGGGATCTCTTTCGTCTCGTTAAAATGTATTTAAATTAACAAAAAATATTTTAAACCCAAGAAATTAACACGTGCTTTTGAGAATTTATTGATATGGTAGATGCTTAAGATTTACTATAACACATGTTTGATTCTTCAAGGATTTCCGGTTTTAAGGTTCTTGAACAAGATTGTTCCGCTTGGAATACCTTAATAATTTCGGTTTTTCGATTTATTTAGTCTATGTAGTTTATGTAAATTTTTTCCAAGCAAAACCGTATCAGTTTACTCGATTAGGCATGAGCACTGATTCCATTTCCAGATCATTTAAATTTCGCGATTCTCTATAGTTGAGTGAACTCTGGTTTCTCGACTTTTTGTTGGCACACGCTCTTATTCGTTTTTGTATTCTTGAACCAGTCGAAAAAATTTTCAGCCCGGGTACAATAAACCGCCTTTTAAGCTGTTTTTGTGCAAAAAAGGGTGAAACAAAGCCAAAAACTGCTTGTAATATGAATCCCACAAATATTCACGTCAAGTGCTTCTAGACAAATATTTTATTAATATTTTTTTTGTTGGTTTTTTTTTAAATACCTGCAGTAACCTTAACAATGAACTTGTGGAGTAAGTAGATTTTCTTGGAACAATCTTTGAGTAAAGTGTTACGGTTCATGCCACATCACGTTAAGTGATCAGCCACTGGAAGTTGAATGTTGTTACAAAGTTTCCGGAGTTAATCTTGAATGAATTTGAATTTGTGTGTTTGCAATAAATAATAACATGTGAAACTGGTTGTATAAAGGATTATGGCATCTATAAACAGTGTTAAGTGCTATAAAGGTGAAAAAGTGTTACATCTTTAGCAGTTACCGAGGAAGAAGCAAGCTGTCAGGAGGAGATGCAAATGACGCCAATAGCAATGAATATGGTGTTCTTTAAGGATTTAACTTCGAAAATTAAGGGATACATCTTCCATGTACGTATTTTATTTCATTTTTGTTCTCCTTGTGATATGAACAAGTTTTGTTATGAGGCATGTAAGCTAAAACCACTGGCTCCCTACATTGAAAATTTATTATTAACTTGGCGCCGCAAAAAAGGCGGTTAAATAATCTTTTTACCTTATTTATTCTTTTACGCTTTCTGATCAACAACAATATTCATCGGTAGTGCAGAAAAGAACTTGATATCTTGCATTAAGAGACTTTTTCAAGCTGCTGGGTAACTTTATGAATACTTAATAACGTAAATTTATGTATATATGGACTTATATTGGATGTTAATGAACATATTCCATGCTATATAGATAACATCTTATGGCAAAATTAAGAAATCTGCAGGTCTCTGTAATATATGAAAATTATTATTTTTAACGTGAATAGTTAATCTTGCCTCGACATTCTGTTTTTTACTTTTTATTCTAGCGGCAAAATAAGTAAATTTACGTATAGGTAAGATCTGAATCACAGTAACTTACTAAGAAGTATTTTTAGTATAATACATTTTGTTTTGTTTACAAAAACTTAAGATTTTTCAAGAATAGTTCGCAAAGATGGCTGAAAAAAACGTTATTTAGAAATTATATTTTTACAATTCGAGTGGAATTTACATGTTATAAAAATGCATATATAACATTTATTCAAATGCGTACTTTTTATTTTAATTTTGAATTTTGCACAACTGAAATAAAAACGAACATAAGGCATTTGTTGCATTGGAAAGTGTGAAGTGATTCTTGTGTAAAGTATCAATTTATAGAGCAGTGGTCTTCAAGCTTT
>QYTT01094961.1:41784-60697 GCA_006980735.1 Dasypogon diadema
TACCATTCAACACTAATTAACACGTTAAACGCCACGCCGGTCCCTGGCAACCGGCACTTAAAAGCTCTCTCCGGATAAATGCATTTTACCAAGTAATTCTCTCACGAAAGCTTTTATGCTAATTGGGGCACTCAACGTGTTAATGTAATACATTTAGCATGTTGTACAAAAAATATTGCCCGTCATAACATAAGTGGGTGGTGCATCAACATAAACTGATAAAAGTACAAAAGCTCTTCAAAACTCCCTCACATTGGAAGCTTCGTCGTATATCACAAAGGAGTGTACGGATTTTTCAGACGTCCACTGTTTTTTCAGTAATCACTATTTGAATTAATCTTCTTTAATAAAAGCCTGAAAATGGTCGCAAATGCTTAATAAGTAATAAATTCATTTCAAAACCTTTCCGTTGTGCAATTTTTTCGAATTACACACCACGGATGACTTGGGACGTAGACATCGATCTGCTTTGCAAAAAATCTGAAATTTGTATAAAAAATCTGAGCAATGCCTGGTAAATGGAAAATTAGCCAGTCTTTTCTGAATTCACCGCACATTACCAGGCAACAGAATTTAGTGAAAAGCATCAAAAGGGCTCACTTCTATGACACCCGCCTTTATGTCTTTAGTCCTAAGTTAGATTGTGTAGAATGGTATAAAGCCGCACCTGTTGCATTTCAGAAAGTATGAACTGTAGACGTTTTCCCTCGAAGAAGAAAGATACCCACCCACCCGATAAAAAGCCTTTGAACTCTCAAGGACTTCAACAAATTCAAATATAAATCGCTAAAGCTCGCGTCTTGTTTGTCATTGCTCGACAGTCTTGCAGACGTCACTAAAATGATTTTCATCATCTTCATCTTAAAAGACTCTTACAGACTCTAGAACTTCCGACCACTATACAATTATTTCCTAATTGTCACTTTTAGATCGGGTGTCGCCGGTTTTGCCAATAGTCTGACTTTCTTGATGTTGTGAAAAGCTTTGAGGCGACACAAACGGCGCACCTCTGCACAATCAACGGAAAGAGCCTACTTGAAGAAAATTGTCACAAGAGAAAAATTAACACCATAAAGCAACTAGCATCGCCTAACTGAGCACTTCTCCTGAAGAGGTAAAGGACCGAAAATTGAGAAAAACGAAATCTAGGAAAAACGTTGTGGAAAATGCGAAAAAAGAAAAGAAAATCCAAAGTGAGAGAGTCACATTAGCCAAGCCAGGGCTCTGCTGGAAGAAATAAGACATGGACGAGTTTTAGCTTGAAAAGTGTATCGAGTAATTTGTGGGTGGCGGTGGCGGTACCGCAAGGACAATTTTCCGTCACTTTTAATTTAGATTCATTTCAGATTTTCTGCTTCTTTTTTGTTTGTTAGGTTAAGATGCTTCGCGGGGTTTTGCGCGTTGTATTAGAAAAATTTATTACTGTCTAACGGTTTAATAGAGGCAAGAAAGGGAATTAGTAAATGTAGCATACCGACTTGTGAACTATTCTTAAGTATAAGTAGTATACAATGTGAAGTACGAAACAGTTAGACTTTAGAACAAGGTAAAAATACTTTTGTCAGTCAGTGTATAAAGGACAGTAGAATAAAGAACATCCGCAGAAGAGAGAGGCTTTTCTTTTTAAAACACAACAGTAAAAGGTAGTGATCAAATTATTTAGTGTCACTAAAGTTGTCACAGAAGATGGCAGTCTATTACTCATTCGTGTTGTTCTGCTCAAGAAGGGTTCGCGGAATTTAACTATTCTGTTCAATCGTGTCTCAAGGACGAAAAGGTGAAGACGGCTCCATGCGCGCGTATCATGCGTAGGGATTGATTCACATTGAGTCTTGCTTCTGCCGAATATGCGAATTAGATTCAAGTCTAGGTCTGATATGAATATTGTAAATGGGTTCTAGATCAAATGGGGTCAAGTACTTTTCAGATTATAAAAATACCTGCTCATAATGAAGGCATTTTTATAAGCAATAGTAGACTGGCCTAAGAAAACTGTAGCTATCAACTGTTTGCCTTCAGCACATATATTGAAATTTCGTTTTCATTCAGGGCCCCTTAAATTCGGACCTATTTAAACAAAATTTTCAGAATGTTTTTGATACGATTTCTATTGATGGAAATAAAGGAAAGGGTGTGATCTGTTGTTATTGCTATTCTTATAAGATGCCCAAATTGGCATCGGAATACCAAATTGCGACAGGTATTATTCGTATCTCCACACATTTTTGTGTGCTCAGAATGTGAGAACAAATCGGTTTAAGCATGTCCGTATGCCCGTCCGTCCGTCCGTCTGTTCTGTATACACGATAATTCGAGAACGAATTGAACTGGAAAGTTGAAATTTGGTATATATTACTTTCAGAAAATTTATAGATGGGGCGAATCCCCCCACCCCTTCAATAGGGAGCCATATTGAATTTTTGGATTATTAGGTATAATTCAAATAGGGAACAACGTATAGCTCTCAAATTTAGTAAGAGTTAGTTTTATGAGACTCTTATAACCAATAAAATGAAAATAGCTCAATTCGAAAGGGAAGCAACCTATCACTTTAAAAGCTTTGTTATATCGTATAGAGCATCAAGTTTTATGTTGGTGAGTTGCATTCTTTTGTTCGGGGTATGTATGTCTCAGCCGAAGACAAATGCGTTATTAATATTGTTCTACTATGCTTCAAGAGATCATTGATTTCCTGTGAGAAGGTATGATCCTTGTCCCTTTAGTAAACATTAAAATTATGTCCTGTTTGCCATTTTGGATGCCTACAAACTCCACTGGCACTATATTAAGTGATAGTACTCGTTTCACAAATAGCAGAAGTGCTGAGAGTAACGCTTTGATCAATAATTACTGTGTAAACCAGAGGGCAGGACAAGTTTCTGTCTCAACGTCCATCAAGAGTCCCTTCGGGTTTATGATCTGTCGGCACACATACTTTTGACAATCAGTCTCTCTTTTTCTATGATACTGACGGTTTATATTAACTTGTACGCAGTTTGTTATTAACTGCCAATACTCTTCGGAGGAATTTCTTTTCAGTTTTTGCTAACTTGACTTTTTGTATGCCGAATAGGTGCACTTATGTATATATGCTCTGAAAAGCCCTAGACACGATAATATAAATAGGAGCGTTTCCGAGTAAATGCCTACAAGATATTGATATCAAAAGTGCTTCAAAATTTTTTCAGTTAAACATATGGCAAAAAAAGATAGATATGTTACATAATAGTTGTACATAATACAATATAGTTGTTTCCCAAAAATTGTTTCAAAATCCGAAGTTGACACTAACACAGATGGATGGATATGGTCTTAATTTTTGTTTTGCTTCGGCTCGAAGTTATTGGTCTCTTGCTAATTTTAGCGTTGTCCGCCACCTAGGAATCTCTTGGTTACGTATTGGTTTGTTTGGTCAATCCAGGCTAATGAAATTTTTTCTACAATCAACTGAGCTGAGTATACAGCAATAAAATAGACTTCAGTGCAAAAGTCACGGTAAAGTTAAAATGGTATCTACTGACAGGGGAAAAATGATTACATTGGAATTTTACTGGGAGCACGCATATAATTACCTCCCCTCCCTTTACAGTCGAATACATTGTCCTTTTCTGACGTGCCTTTTTCACAGGAATTATACAATTTGAATGTCACGTGAAAACTTCTCTGAAAGCGAAAAACACCATATGTACACATGAGCGCTAGCGCTGACATGAACGGTGCAAATGCGGACGGCAATAATTAATAAAAAGCACAAAAAAGATAAGCGACATGTGATAATTGCATTGCATGATAGTTGCACAGTGGAAATTAACAGAAAAAGAGTAGAAAACGGTGAAAATTACTCCCAGAGGTGATAGTCGACAGCCAGCGAATGGGTAATATCCCGGAAAATGCACGACAGATTCAGGTAAAAATTATGCAATTTGACGAACGCGTGATTTTCACCTTCTTCGCTGGCGTTTACTATATATTTTTCACCGCCGTCACTTCACACTTGGCGGACAATTTTCCTTCTAATTAGGCATCAAAGACTGAGGTTGACGGCGACTTTTCAACCACAGCACTTCGGTGTTGATGATAATTTGTGTGTTTTCTTGATCATTTTTCTTCCCCGGCCCTGGCGGTGTGATAACATCTTGGAGCTACTGTTCCTGGTAGAGCCGCTACTAGATTAGCTCATGATAGGTGACATAAATGAATGCCATGGGGCCAACGTTATTAGGAGGCAATGTGTACAGTACAATGTACATTGTAGGAAGGAAGCGTGTTGTGTGACTGCCCTAACCCACATATAGCAATAGCAGTCGTGTGATGTCAAGCAATCATGAAAATTTGTAGAAAAGTTGTCATATCACTGGTTGTGATAGATGGCGCATGTTCTGGTGTCAAAGTATTGCTAGCTATGGTATCGTGTGGCATTTAGTTGGTAAGGTAGGTAGGTGCTCAAGCGTGAACTGGAAAAGATATGAAAATTAATTTTATGAAATTACCGCTGAGATAAATCATGTTTATGATGCAAATATTGACTTAATTGGCGGAAATAGTGATTGATTTGTCATAATAGTTATTAGTTAGCGTTTTTGCTTGTAGTAGGCTCTTGGACACGTAGAAATTTATATGTATACACCGAAGGTTAAGGTGTTTGGTCCACACAGAAATCTAACCATTACAAGAATTATTGGTAAATAACTTTGAGTTGTAGGGCATACAAACTAAAATACACAGGTTTAAACAACTTAATCACTCTTGTTCCGAGTTGTACACAGTTTGGATGTTTTGAATGTTATTCTATAACAAATGCACATTGATTTTCTTTCTGCAGTCTTTCTGTATAGCCTGTCTGCTTATTACACATAACAACATTACCTCCCAATATGTCAGAAAATTGAAAATTCTAGTTCGGTTCCCTCTTTTGTTGGTCGTGCTAGGTAACTGCCGCCCATTTCAATGAAATGCTTCTTTTCTACAAAAATCACAAAATATGGAATATTAATGTTGAGAAAAATCATATCGCTTCTGCAATGTTCTCACATATTGCTCGACAATCTTTGATGCAATCCACAACAAGTTTCATGCTTCACACATCTGATCCGGCGTGGGTTTCGGTCTCTCTAACTTGGGATCATTGCTTACGCTTATATCTCCCATATCAATGCGAGCTACTACTTCTATACAATTGCAATTAGAGATCCCACTGGCGAAAAGTGTACTTTGGTCCACTTCATACAACGGTTGCGCGTGCAATTCTTTTAGAAGTGTCTTGAGTTTATTCGGTTATATTCAAATTCTTCAAATAGTCACTTTTATTATTTTTAGTTATGGATAAGATAAACTAAAGAAAAGATAAGGTTTTGAGATTAATCGATTGGATAGAAGCGGAAGAATGCTTTTGAAATGTGCTAAGTGGCCATTACCATGATCAAAATAAAAGAAAATCTAATATTTTTAATTAAATTATTTGTGGTTCCAGTAGGTACATTTCTTATTTGCTATCCACTTTTTCACCCAACACCTCTTCACGCTTCAAAGTTTGAATGGAGGCTAGAAAAATCAAAGTTGCAGATGCAGTTGAGTCGTACGAAGCAAAAACTGCGGGCTAAGTGTAAATATCTTCAGCTTCTGAGTTGCGCGCAACAAAAACTGAAAATTGCATGTAACTTTTTTCCACTTTTTTCCACTTTTGCAGTTCCAACTTAAAAGCCGCGCAGTAAAAGTCGCAATGTGTAACCATACCTTTAGGCTTAGCTAAGTGGGTATAGCGACACAATATCAACCTAATACGTATAGGTAATGTATAGTGCCTACCACATATACCTTTATTTTAATCTTGGTTAAAAAGTTCTTGATTGACAAAGAGAAAAATGACTAATGTTCAAGTTAGCTTGTTGTATATGCTGTTTGCTGTTGCTTTCTATGAAAATAACACCTTCTGCCTCCGCTGCACTTTTCTTCTTTGAGGAAACGAGTATCCTTATCCTTTCAAACGAATTTACACTTTTTTTTAATAAATTGGGTATCTGATACCCTGATTGGATATCTGGTACAAGATCTTCCTCCATCTGGATGTAAAAAATGACTTAGAGTAGCGCCTTTTTCGTCATTTTTGATTCTGAAAAGGACCTCGTCCTGAAAATGGAGAATGATAATGTTTTTTTGGCTTGTAAAACCGCCCTTTTCTGGATAGCACATTTTTCGTCATTGTCAAATCACTATAAGAAATACGGAAGACCGGCAAAATTATCAGACCACGTGTGGGAGATGTGCAATCGACATTTGGCCCTAAAGGGTTGTCACGTGTGAGAGACGTTATTCCAAGCGAAGTGGTTAAAAGCCTTTTTCTGTTGAACGTACGTGTAATTAATTGATCATAGTTTCGAAAGTGTCTTAAGCCAGAGACCGCACTTGATGATGTGCGTGGTACTTCCTAGACCACTGTTATCTTATTTTTGCCGTCAGAATTAAATTAAATGGACTAGGCAGAGTCTACCCACTTTTGCCTAAATTAGTGTCCCAGATATATGGCGACAGTCTAATATCTTTACCAGTAGTATCCAAAGATACAATTTACCTTCACTTTCGAATTCCTCTATGAATGTTTGTACTTTTTATGTATCGGGATACGCTGTTCCAAATCCAGAATTTTTTGATGCTCTCGTAGAAAATCTAATCCGAAGATATACTCGTCAGTAATATTAGAATGGGTATGAAAATCGGATCCCTCCTAAGAAATGTCCAATGTCACCTCTCCGTAAATAGGCGCGGGTTCTCCTGTAGCTGTTCTTACGGAATTTAGCGATGTTTGTTCACAAAATTGACTTAGATCTCAATTCCAGCCATCGCTTTCATCAATCTTTCAGCCATCGCTTTCATCGCTAGATTATTGCGGTTATGCTTTACCTTGGATACGTCAATGATGATCTTTGGGGCCTCTGGAAGGGCAGCCAATTTCTGACCCGAGAAATTGGCATTTAAGAGCTTTCCTGACGGCGATGGGAGAGTGCAAAATTGTCTCTCCTTTGTTCTAAAGCGCAGTCTCTACATCTTCTCCTCTGTGGGCGTGGGTTCTAATCCTGACAAGGCGCTAGTGAGTATCGTAATTCTGCTGACGAGAATTTTACTTTCAAAGCCACTGAGATGCTGCACAGCAATTTCATGCAAAAAATTTGTTAGTTTAATTTCCCTAATTTCCCTCCGCCTAAGCTGTGCCGTGTGCATCATAGGGTTGTTCCATGAGCTTCGGCAATAGCTTAAAAAAACTTTAAATGCGATTTTTGATGGCTTTGTTTGTTGGAAGGAAATCTACTTACAGCAATTGTCGCCGCTAATTTGTGTAATTATTCAGAAAAAAATAAACATAAACATAAACTGATCCTTAGCCACACAAAATGACTCTTTAGATATTAAGATTTAAATTTTTAACTGCATTTGCATATTCCAAAGAGACTAATTAAGCAGAATAAGATGTTAGGCAATTTTCAGGCCATTAGTCTATTTAATATAATTGAGCGTAAAAATGAAAGTGCTACCAGAGCATTTCTCTGGAAACTACGTTCCTTTTAGCTTTTTGTAGTCCATATTTCACTGGTCCTCTAATTAAAATAGCATTTAAAAATTTTATTACCTATTTGACGATTTATAATCAGACTAAATCAATGTGAAAGGGAAATGAAGTTGATTCGCAATCTCTCAGTTTACCTTGGACTTTGTGCCCGGCAGAGCAAATTAATTAATAGAAACTCTGCAAAAAGAGAGAACTATGGCCAAGTCGGAAAAAATCGTTTTCTTCCTCTAATATTTTTAGCAAATTTGCCAAAAATATTAATAAGTCCCAAATTAATTAGTCACCTAATACGTTTATCATATTCGGAGCTTTCTAAACACAGATCAATATTATCTGCCAGTTCCGGTGAAGTTATGTATCTGTTAAGAGGATTCGTCTATTTTAGATAACACGGACACTCCAGCCCGTTCGATAGCCACTCTTACATGTAGCAACGAGACGAAATAAGTAAATATTTTTTAATCCGTGATAATATTAAACATGTTGTGCAGTTAGTTTAACGCTGGTAGCAATATTTCACAGAATACTGTAGTATTGAGATTACACGGAACTCATTACATTGTGCATACCTTATACATTAATCAAAGTATTGTAAATGGTGTGTTAATGACAAATTCCGTTTAAAAAGTAGTTAAGAGAGAACTTCAAATAAAAAACAAATCTAAGCAGAGAAATTCAAAAATTATATGAGACTGAAATGTAGATAAAAAGAAAAAAAATCAAGAAAAGGCCACGCCTGCTGTCAGTTATTACCAGTATTAATTTCAATGTGCTTGAAGATATTCTAAGGCCCCCGCCGGGGGTTGGCTCTGCAGCATCCTCAAGTTGACAGGAAGGCTATTCCAGACTTAGTGAAAAAAGTGGGAGCTATGAACTACAAGCTAAACCTAGAGAACAGCAATAATCTTGTACGTTGTGAAGAAAGAAACTTAATATGATTTGAAGGGCGTTGACTATTGATAATATTGTGCATCATATTACATATTCTTAAGTTAAGGCAGGAGTCAAATGAACACCCATAAATTTTCCTGAATAAGGCAGATACATGATCAACCTATCATGATCTCCTAAGCCCAAAAACATAACAAACACAAGCATGGAACGCCATATTAATTTTTCTCCGGGACGAATTATCAACTATAGTAGGCACAGTTCCCATAGGTAATAATAGGGACAATTAATACCTTAATGACAATCGTGGGGTGTACTCTGTAGGCCGTCATAAGCTTTTTAAGCCACTATAGTCACATTTACATGGTTTTTCCAGGGCATAGTACAATCTATATACATGCCTAGATTTTTTAAGATTTGCTCTTATAGTCGATACGAGTTTTATCGATATACGATGGAAGAAACAGAAAGCCATCAGTTGGTCGAGTAGAAAGCACTATGCTCTGAGATTTGTTTGCATTTAATACTAGTTTATTTTTTATTGACCATGACACTATGCAAGATAGGTCACTATTGAATTTATTAATATTTGCTGCAGCATCATTTGTAGTTGAAGACAAAGATACTTGAACATCATCGGTATAGAGTAAGATTGAGCAATACATATTTCGGAACATGAACAATATTATTAATATACAACATGAAAAAGAAAGGACCTAGTATTGATCCTTGTGGGACACCAGAGAATATTGGTAATATTTTTGATAAAAGTCCATTTGAGGTGGTAACGTGTTTACGATCTGTTCAATATGATAGTATTACGTTCGCCACTGTCCAGTTAAATTCAAATTGTGTTATTAATTTCTCGTATAGGATAATAAAATTAACAGAATCAAATGCTTTAGTGAAGTCCAACAAACACAGCACTATCGAGGGTATGCGCTCAATGTTGTATCTAGTTAATTCAACAAGATTCAGCAATGTAGTGAGAGTGTTGTGTTTAGGTGTAACGCCAGATTGTTGTGTAGCGATTAGGCAGTATGTATCAGTATAATTCTTAATTTGATCATAGAAAAAGCGCTCAAAAACTTACGATAAAACCGGTAGAATATTAATTGGCCTAACATCCTGGGGCCCAAATATTTAGAGCAGAATTATATCTACAACAAAGCGGGTATTATGCTAAAAATAATCAATTCTCAAACTCAAAGCATTTGTTTCTAATCTATTTGTTATCAGCATATCAATACATGGATGCCGCAGTACTTTGCACTCTTCTCCATTTTTTAATCTTCTTTCATTAAACTTGAAACCACCAACTATTCTGCTGGTGGGCCTGGCTTTTTTTAGCGCTACAAAAAGTTCTTCTATAAGGTTCTTCTATATAGGAACATACATATGCCCACTTTCGGCGAAGGTAATAAGAAGGAGATGCGGCAACGGAGCGGTGAACTCTTATGAAATACTCCTAGTCTATTTTGATCTAGTATTATAAAAAGTGTAAAATGGTAACATAAGCTAAAATTCAATTGGCTCTGCAATAAACAGGTAGATTTATCAAACCTGTGAAACTATGCTAAAACGTATACTTTTAAGCGTAAAATGATGATCATGTTTTTTCCAAGCAAATCATCCTGAGACTGCATTAAAATTTCCATAGCAAGAAGGTTAAGGTTGCAGCGACACGAAGGGCAATCTTAATGAATGCACATAATTTCCTGGAGTTTCGGAACGCTCTCATGTAAAACTTACTCTCAATTCTCGCTACAAATTATGACTTGATAAAGTTAAACTCTGTTAGGCTAGAAAACTAATTCGCTCAGAAAATATTAGACTGTTTAGTATTACAGGTACCCATAATATTCCATCCATTCAGATGACGGTAGAAAAGCCTTACTCTGTGGTACTTGCCCACACACGATGGAAACACACAGGTTGAGTGTTAAACACTGACGTGACTAAGAAACGTTTCTTGTTAACTTGAACTAACAACGCGAGGTGCACTATTAACATTATATCTCCGCACCTGGGGGATTATGCACGCGAATACCATCTTTGCCAGCTTAGCTCAGATGTTTTCATTCCAACACTTCCGTGAGTTATGATGTACTTTTTCCTGTAAAAAATTACATGATGTCCAGAGTGTAAAGTACACAGCTAAAGTACACGCTAAATTCCCACTGCTTACACACCTCACTCACTCGCTCATTTGGAAAGTTCCGAAAACCCGAATTTATTTACAAAGCTTTTGGACGGGCAAATTCTTGGTAAACATGTGGTTGCTGAAGGGCAAGCACTTGTTATGGATAAACTTTTGATAAACTTACAAAATCATAATAGAAAGCGATGAAATGCTATTTGGCCGGGGGTGCAAGGAGCTGAAGGTGTAAGAGCGGTAGTTCTTCAAATGCACAGAACTACTACTTAATAGGCAGCTCAGCATTTTGTGGTTGTACTTCGAAATCTGCATATCCTTGTTATTGTTGTTGGTCAGAATTAAATTGTTGCAACTGCGGCCTTTCGTTTTAGTTCTAGGTACCCTGGCAGGAAAATGAGTTCTCTATATGAGCAAATTATGAGAAAACTTTTCACATTTTCTTCATAACTTAATTTTGTTGGTCAGGTTAGTGAAGTAGACAGGTATAATGTATTATCTGAATGGGAATGATTAATAAATGAACTTTGGGCCAATACGACTTTAACCTTTGGACAGATTTTCTAATGTTTTGCCTCAAGTGTCTTACTATAAATGTAAAATCTGCAGTTTAAACCTGAAAGCATTAGTTCATAGCATGGCATACAGCAAGAACCGGAAAAAGACAAAATTTCGACAAATACTTTTTAGCAGGGAAATGACACACCAGTAAATGAAGTCAATAAGAACAGATGTCATCGGGGTATCTCCGTCCACGTGTAAAATAAATTCTGTCTTTAAAAATCATATTTAAAGTCACAGCTCCTGGGCAAGAGAGATTTCAGTAAACAGTTTTGCAACATATTCTTATACAAAAAAAATCAATCTATATGATATTATCATCATATATCATTTAGGCATTTGTTTGAACAATTAAATGATTTCGAAAAAATGCACTGTAAAACGGGGTAGCATTGGCAGATAGGGTAACTTTGGTAGCCCATGACCCAACGTGTTTACGCGGCACTTTTAATTAAACGAGAAAGCCAATGAGATAAAAATTTTAATGTTTTTTCTTTTTTTTTAGGTAAGATCGCCAATATCCCTTGACCCTCCTTTGGTAGGTAAGTTGTTTTTTTTTATCTTTGCCGGACGTTTTATTCTGAATTATACTATTTAATAGTTTCTAAAATACTATTAATATCTGATGCAGTGGTAGATATTGTCGCTTAAAAATTGCTTAATTGCTTGTTTTATTAACAGAATCAAAACAATACATATACATAAAGATAAAAAAAACTAAAGGTAATCTGATAAAAGCAAAGTAGGTATATATTAGAACACTTTCCATATATCTTCAGCAGTAGGAAACGCACATGAAAAATGGTAGCCAAAAATGTATAAATTTCTAGCACGAAAAAAAACTCAAACTTTTCACGTAGTCAGCATTTCAATTGTTATAGAAACAAACAAGGAGGCCCCTTGTCATTATTAAATTCGGCGCTAATACTTTGTTTTACATTCAATTCTGTTCACTTATCACATACAATCAATGTCACCTTAGCGGCTGGCATTCACACTTCATCCCAAAAAGAACTATACGACATCACAATCATTTCCTCTTCACGAAGACTTTTGAATAGAAATCAAAATTTCGAGCACAGTGCCAGAGCTCATCTACATAAAAACATGTTAAAGTTGGTGTACGCATCCGAATAATAAGTAGGCGCCTTCTTTGATACTGGCAGATCAGTGTTTCGTGCGGTACACCTTATATTGTGATCGCAATGAGTTTCCACAAATCCACTGAACGAAATTGCTACAATTTAACCAAAATTACCTAGCATAACTCATCCGCATAAATCACTAACCGAGCAATGCACTGCACAGATGTGATCACTGAAACGTGTGGACTGAATTAACGCGGTAGGTGCAATCGGGCAACCTTGTGGCACATACTCATCTGCACTGAACAGATTTCCATCTGTGGGAAAAACATTTACACGAACAGAGCAATAAGAAGTAATTACTAGCCGAGGATTGCCATCACCATTTACCTTGGGGATTTCCTCTTTCTTACACCTGAAAGCGGGGCAGAGTGAATGAGCAGTGAAACAGAAGAACTGGAGGAATAACAAAATCAAACGCACGATGAATTTTTATTAATATTTCGTTTATGAATTTATAATTCGTGACCAGTGGTTGGTGTGCTGTACTGGAGGAGAGGTGATCAGGCGACCACGACTTGTTCGATCGAACCATTAGAGGTTGGACGTGTTCTGTCTTCCATCCCAACTCTGGGACTATTTTTTATGTTGTTTTTCCAACATTTTTATATTCTGACAGTTTTTGGATTTTATAACATCCTTTTCTGGCTGGTTCTCGGAAGACGAATAGGATGTGGGTGGCCTTGTATAAATTCATTTTACTAGAGGGTGTCAAAATGTTGTGGAAACGCAATCTACGTGGTGAATTAATTTCTTTAATTGCGTGGTAGAAGTCTGTTTTATACTCACTGGACGTACGGAATTGCACAGCGTAATAAAAACAAATAGATGCCTGAGCTAATTCAATAGAAATTAATAAAATTTCATGGCTTCAGTTGAAAAATATGAAAATGTCTGCTCAATGAGAAGTTTTGATTGAATTCAAAGCCATAAATGTGACAGCTTGACAGAATGGGAGCTTTCGAAATGCGGTTGACTAGGTTAACGATAGTAAATGTTATTGGAATCATTCAGAAAAAATAGTGCTTCCTAATTTATATCATTTCTGATTTCTAAAATTGTTAATGTCAGGAAATAGTGTACCAATTAATGCTGCGGCCAGTGTACGCTTTTTTCTTTCTTGGAATTATTCTATTTACTATATTTTTTTGAAATAAATTTTTTTTTGTTTCCAATTGATCATCTTATATTGTTAAGATTCCATAGGATCATAGCCATATGTGGTTGAAGACCTGTGTTCTAAGACACTAGATCACTTGATGTTTTTGACGAAATGCGGAATAAGGCTGGAGTGTTCTATTTTGATGTGCTTGATAAATTGCTGTAAGATCCACTACAATCATGATCGGACAATGATTACGCAGTTGCAGAGAACATACGGTCAGTTTCGTCCCCACCTTCAGTTTCATAAGGCAAACAGGAAATAAATCCTTTTCTTACCTATGTCCTGGAATATGTTCACAAAATCAGCATCTCAAAATCTGATTGGTACTGCCAGGTGACTCTTGTGAAAGCTGCTGTAGGGCTCTGTTCCGACCAAAGGCGCACAATGTTCTCTAGACTTAATTTAGTACGCATATCGGAGAATCTCCGTTGTGATAGACTAGTATTTTTATAGCATTTCCCGGCATAATCCCGGATAAATTGCTTATCATAATAGACAGAAAATACATATCTCTGGAAATTCAGGTTATTTTTATTAGCACATTCTCGAACCATGTATAAACCAGATCACTAAAACCATTGTCGTTAGAAGCGTGCCAGAGTGCTAACTTCAGCCGCCTATTAAGAAAGAAAATATCCGATTAAAGTTGCATTTCATTGGCAATAGGGTCTTCACAAAATGATTTTAGTTAGACGATGGGGTGGACGGTCTAAAATGTTTCACTAATATTAAACATGGCAAACTGGTACCCAGATATATCGCCGCGCCCTGTGCAGGATTTGGACCGATGCCTCAGGAGAGAAAATTTACGTATTTATAGCAGTAATGTAAAGTGAACGGCTTCTTCTCCTGGGAACTTTAAGATCGCTCAGAGAGACTGCTGATAGTTAATATCCGCGACGCTATGCTAAGTAAACTTTAATACCAGCACCTATAGTGTACTTATCTGAATCCAAAATAGTTTGGAAAGTGTATTGATAGAAGTCCAAGCTTTTATGTCTTCCGATGTTTGCATGCGGATATTATCTTCCCAGCTGAGTGAGACCTGTCAGAAGAGGACCCAAATAGTCTGCCTCTTGGGGATAATATGCTCAACGCCTTGTGTGTCCCAGATAAATCTCCAAAAAATATGGTTTTCACCGAGTAGGCAGTGACTTCTTTCTCCTGTTCCGGTGACAAAAGTGGGATGTTACATTACAAAGAATGAAGTTGATCTTCAACTGATCATTAAATTTGACCATGGGTCAAATTCAACATCACTGACAAGTGCCCCCTTTTGCATCTTCTTTCGAAATATTTTGTTCAAAAACCTCAACGTTTCAAGATCTGCTACCACCTCTTTACTTTTTGTGTGCTCTGTTATATATATTGCAAATATTTTTATGCAAAACAACTTTCTAGAACACGGAAATTCTGTACGACAAATCAGTCGGGCGTAGAACTTCTTATTTAATAAATAAAATATTAAAAGTTTCATATGGCAGCACTGTGAAATGTTTTCCCAATTTCATTAATTTCCTGCCAGCACATTTTAATTTTGCTGTGGCGAATTTTTATCCATCTAGCTCGAATCGTTTTCGTTTTAGAAGAAGAAAAGCGATTATTTCTTTTATATAGCTGGAGTTTCCATATGGCAACACTATGAAGGAATTGCCCAAATTGACTCACTTTGATTTCGTAATATTAGTAAGGTGTCTGCCTACCAAACTTCAAGTCTTTAAATTAAAACGTTTTCCAGATAACGCATGAACGAACAGATGGATGAATCGTCAGAAGATCATCCAGGTATATATTCTATCCAATGGACCAGGTTCAAAGATATTCGAAACTCGTGGAACTATCAACATGATAGTGGCGAACATACGTTAAATACATATATCACCTTGTGCTGTGATTTACGAAATAGCCCCAACGCATATTACATTACATTTTGCATTGTTTCTCTCATATACATGCAATTTTCTTTCACTTTCACTTTTAATGGCTTGGGTAAATTTCCATGCGATGCGAAATCCGAGAAATATGATATTAAATAACACTATTTAAGTGCCATTATTCAATTTCCAACAAAATCACTTATTTATGGAACCGCTGAAATCTTTCTGGTTTCCTTCCAAGCCAAGTAATCACCATCTCCAGAGACTTGGATTTTATCATTTCAGAGAAGCTAAAGTCGCTGTTATCAGTTCAGAGGCGCGACGAGCACAACCAAGAGGCAATAAAATTAGCTTTCTAAAATAATAAATCACATAAATGTTGACAATTTTTGCTAGAGGCCTCCAATCGAAAGTGACGATAACAAGAAAGAGCAAATTGCCTGCCACCGACTGTGGCTATAAATAAAACTCCCCGATAAATGTCATCAACGCCATTAACAGCCCAATTTGCGGCTATTACAGGGCTAGACAATGGGCATTGACCAGACAATTAAAACAAAGTAACAAAAAAAATCTGGTAATACAAAACGATATCAAATTTGCCGAGTTTATGGCCGTCAACCAGCCGGAGCAATCACAATAAAATTAGAAGTTACGCGTCAAAGGGTTCGAGTCGACGTTGATCATATTTATCGCCGCGGAATAGTCATGAGAGAAAGCGGATTGAAATTTATTTCCTGGTTCAGATCCGATTTTTCCCATGAATTTTTGTTTCGTGGTAATAAAGTCACTCAATCAATGACGACCACAGAAAAGAACGGATAGCAATTGCGGGCTGCGGCGCCACCTGTTCTTAATTAAAAAAGACACGACCGAATCACAAAAATTGATTTCCCGGTCGGCAGCTGATCGATAAAAATTAATTGTCGATTGTCGAACCCTCTACAAAGTTAGTCAGCCCAACTTGAAGCAACGATTCGGCCTGATAAGAAAAGAGACCAAAGCACGACCTCCAGCTCCAGCCGAGTCAGCTAGTTGTCAGTAGCTAGCAAGAAGAGCCGCGCGGCGTAGATAGATGCATGTGGACAAAACTGGTCACCAGTAGTAGTTAGTAGGCAGACGACTATCCGCGCAGGCAAAAAATAAGACTATCAAACCCCGTATAAGAAAAAAGTCCGTCTTAATCCCCCAAAAAAAGTAAATCTCCAGCTCGTGCTGAGAGCCCAAGACTGAGGAGCTCTGATATGAAGACATGCGAATGGACAAAATGTAAAGACTGCGCTTAGCGCACCACTTTGATCTGTCCGTTCTATCTAGGAAATGTTTGTCAAAATCGCTGGACCGTTTTCATCGTTTTTGACATTTTTTCGTTTTGCTAGTGTTGTGTTGTTGTTGGTGTCTGCTTTGCTTGTGTTCGGGCGACCATGGGCCATAATGTTGCGCGCGCTCAGCGATCAGTGATCTTGTTAGCCGGGTCTCTTCCTCCATGGTGGATGGTTAGGTTATTCGCTGGAAATGTTCACTCTTTCAAGATGTTCTGCCACAATTTTGTGGTGTGCGCATGCGCAATTGGCTTTTCAGTGATTTTATGGGATTAGGTTGGTCACCTATTTCTAATTTGATTTCTCTTTTACGGCTACGTTTGCCGCTTTGCAGTCCAACCAAATTCCATGTATGGTCTTAAATGTCACCTGCAGCAGTAAAAGTTTTCTTGTGAGTGCCGTTTTCTTCTAGTTTATGGAAATTGTGAGTAACTTTTATGTTTTCTTGTTCACTCAAATAGTTCCAAGATTTCATGTGCACTGAAAAATGATAGGAGAGCACATGAAAATGGTTTTAAAAAAAAACAGGCTTACTTTTACCGATTATTATTTTTACTTTTAAATTGTTCGCCTTTTGAGTTAAAAAATTCTTCTCATGACCAACTGATGACCAAAAAACTTTAGGGGTGAAGAATGAGTTGGCCGAATAAGAACTCTCTCAATTGAATTTGGTAATTTTTTTCCTTCATGGTTGCTGGTCGGCTTTCCCCGATTGTCCTATTCAAATCCGCCATTTCCATACTTATTTAATAACTGCTTGCCCTTAAGCTTTCAGTCTTGGGATCTTTCACTCAAATTTAATAGACAGAATTTTCTAGTTCAAATCTAGAGAGGTACGACACCACCACACACACCGGTGTCATTTATTTTCCACAGAAAGGATTTTCTAGTCCTGCCTTCTTCACCACTCCTGTTGTTTCTTTTCAATACCCTTAGTTGATTAGTTAGGTTTTATAGCAGTAGGTAACCAGCATATGAGCGTTCACTGTGTGGTTGTTCGAATACTAGCAAGAATTTTACTATGGGTTGAATCTTTGAAAGACGGTGATGGATTCGCAGGGAATCAGATAGTTTTCATCTCGATACGGAAAACCTAAGGAAACCCTTGTATTTATTGTTGTAAAGCAATAAATTCGGAACTTTTCCCATTCCGGGCGGAGTCTGGAATAAGGCTGAACATCTTCATCTAATTAAGTAGCATAAATCTTTTATTTAAGGTTGCACAAAGATCTTAATGATCTCAGTTCCTTTCAAGATGTGCGGCTGTAGTTAGAGCTTCTTTAACTGAACTATTACTGCGCCTTTCAGATATGTCTGTGCGTAAGTTCAGGACATAATTGCATGCAGGCGGTCCTTTTTGCAGTGTGGAGATATTGTTGAGTTAGATTTCTGTAAAAAGACCATTTATTGACGATCAGATAGAGAGCCTTCTCTCATCATTGTGCAGTTAATACATTATTTCCTTTCTTTGACTAGAAGATTGCCGGGTATTGTATTAGTCTGAAAAAACATATGTCTCACTGAAGACGCGGCAAGTGACTAAACGCAGTGATACCAATGTTTCTGTTAGTCAGGATGTAACGACTTCGTCTGGCACGTCGCAATTCCCTCTCCCCGTCATCCTCTAGAAAAGAGTAACTTACATGTCAAGAAGTATCTAAACAAAACCATTATCATTAACCATTGTCCTGAGAGCCTCTTTCTAGTTGAGCGAATACTTTTAACGTGAGGATTTCTGTGTGACTTGTATCAATTTTGTAGTATCGACATAGTTGGGAGAAAAGGAAGCAGACTGCGAAATAAAAGGGCTGAAACTAAATTCTTTGCTTTGTAGGATCCGTTGTTTACCGGGATTTGCTAAGAGAGTCGTTGCTGTAGGTCTAATAAATCATCCTGTAAAATATACAGACAATCGAAGTCCTTACGTTGCGTTATTGCCTCCTTCTTCTAAGTGCAAAATCACACGTTCAAAAATCTCTGAAGATATAATAATTCTTCAAAAGAACAGATGTCATCCTGATATAATAGTTTAATATGCTTGTATAATTTCAAGGTCATTATCGATTACTTTTAATTACGGCTTCTATTTTACCTTTCTCGCTTGAATACGGAAAAGATGCCAGTATATCTTTATATTAAGAAAATCCCAGCTTCGTATTATAGAGCACGAGCGTTCTGCATACCCTTTTATCAACTCCTCAAAGCAAACTTTTTTTATATATGCAATTGTACTTTG
>QYTT01094961.1:60717-78404 GCA_006980735.1 Dasypogon diadema
CTTTGTAGGATCCGTTGTTTACCGGGATTTGCTAAGAGAGTCGTTGCTGTAGGTCTAATAAATCATCCTGTAAAATATACAGACAATCGAAGTCCTTACGTTGCGTTATTGCCTCCTTCTTCTAAGTGCAAAATCACACGTTCAAAAATCTCTGAAGATATAATAATTCTCTCTTTTAATTACGGCTTCTATTTTACCTTTCTCGCTTGAATACGGAAAAGATGCCAGTATATCTTTATATTAAGAAAATCCCAGCTTCGTATTATAGAGCACGAGCGTTATCAACTCCTCAAAGCAAACTTTTTTTATATATGCAATTGTACTTTGGAACTCACTCTCTTTGAATATTTGAATAGAGAGCTCCATGCCTGTTTGTGAAAAGAAATTGCTCTAATATTACACACACATACACTATACCTGCTTTTCCTTTTTGTTAGCTTTGAAAAAATGTTTAGTTACTTGCATATAAATATGTTCTCTTACTCATTTTTTAAATTTTTTCTATTATTATTAAAAATAGGTTTATTTCTTTTATATATATATATATATTGCATATAGAAGGATAGGTTAGTTAGTGTCGGGTATTTTTATGTTATGGATTTTTATAATGTTCTAAATAAAATGAATCTACATTCAAAAAATATACTTACTTCCTTCAAATATAATTATAATGATTCTAAATGAAAATTTGTATGAACTACGAACTTAAAATTAATTTCATCTACATTGAATAATTATTGTAAACCAAATTAGTGATTAAATTTTGTTGAGTTTAACACATTTCTTGTTCGTTTCGTTCCAGTTTGTAAGAATATTCATTGATTTAACTAAAGGTGTGAGAATCTCAACGAAAGGCTTTTGCGACACATAACACGTATAGTATTCAGTATAAAATTAAGGAGTAAAACTCTCCTAAACATCAGCTTTAATGAATTTTGCATTCCTCTCAATTATAAATAGCAACGGTATGCCACATAATCGGCTCTTCAGAGCAAAAAATCTCTTGACCACATATCCCCTCCCACATTGCATTTCAACATAAGCAATCACATTTCGTTACATTTCGCCACAGCTACACTATATCAAACTAGTCATTTGCATATGAAAATTGAAAATTGATCAAAATACCCTTGGGTTTGCTTTGTGGCTGCGAGAAGCCACCAATTTTCAAGCCAGGGAAATCTGTCATTCTCACATCCTCGACGGGAGTGCACCTACTGCGCCGTACAACTTATGAGCAGCAACATCTGTCCGACGACCCACAGCCGATGGGGCTTCCTTTCAATTTTTAACGTCGCTTTCCATTAGAAGCAATAACGGCTCGTAATGGCCACTTGTCCGTCATCCTTCCCATAAATTGTTGTCACTTTAAATAATTGACCAGTGTTTGCCAGCATGTGAATTGTGAATTTGTTAGTGCTGCTGCCCAGTCACCACACTCCCCGCACGCATAGACAGGTTTAAAAGTTTCGCATATTCCTGAGGTGGTGGAGACTTCCCGGGATAGGTGATGTAGCGGCAGTCGACGTTTTTATTTATTTCACATCAGTTGGGGGGCTCAGTAGGATGCCACTTCTTCGTCACCATAGCGTTACGGCACCTAGAGCTGACCGAAGCGGTAACAAGCATGTCCGCTGCAAACACCTATTTTCAGTTTAAATGCCTGAAAACGTCCACTCGCATTAGATGCACCCAAAGTGGATCGACTACCCTCTTGCGTTTCTGTTCACGCTTCCCGATCCACGAACCCCACTTGGATGCAGCAAGTGCAATGCAATTACTCCTAAGAGTAATAGAAGAGGGTGGGCTCCGGGAACATGTGGTGCATGCTTCGGCAGAAATGTGGGCACTGAGGCTTCGTCTTCAAGTCCAGTCCAATAAATTATGCATTTTTGCACTCCCATCACAAATTATAATTTTTCTTTCAGCCCGTCGCGGAAACTATTTAAAACCAGAGCAATGTTCAGCTGGCCGGGCCGGGCCAGCCAGGGATACACGAGCAGCTGATAGACGACGGCTATGTTGCTGGCATAAATTAGTGACAGCGTCGCTTTGTTGGGATTAGCAAGTGTAAGTGTAAACATGTCATGCGCACCGGAGTTGCTGGGTTTGATTCCAATGAGTGACTTACAATTTGCATGTCATGTTTACATGGAAAATGAAAATCTTTTCATTTTTGCAAATGCAGCAAGCAGAGAAATATTGGCACGTCTTCAGTAAAAGATGAAAATACATGAATAATGCGAACGCGTTGCATAAGAAATTGATCGGAGCGTCGCTGCCCTGCGTGTTGCGTGTTACGTGTTATTTAATATCGCAGGCATGAGCGGTTTTTATTTCACGCCACCTGAGGAATTATTCTATGCTCGTCTTTACATTTTAATTGGTGACAGTTTCATGCAAACGATGCTTCACCATGGAATGAATGTGCTGACGCAAAGGTTTTATTTAATCAGGCAGCTAAAGCTAAGGATTGTCATGCAGCAGTTAGGGTTTATTTAGATTGGTGAGCAGAGGTTATCTTAGAAACTGTGGATTGCCATGTTGCAAAACGTTCGTGTAATGTACTATAATGAGTTCAAGTAGGTACGCAGTAGTTTCAACAAAGGTTTATTCATCGTCGTTGAAAACTCACTGGTATACAAGAAATTTCCCTGCATGTCCATAGTTCGATGTCTACTAATACGTGAAACCTTTTTGTTAAGCTCAGGGGACAACGCTATGATGCACACATCACAGCTTAGGCGGAAGGTGAGTAGGGAAGAGGAGATTGGGAATTTTTTGAACCTGACAAATGTTACAAGTGAGCCACAATTTTTAGCATGAAATTATTACTGTGCAACATCCTAGTGGCTTCGCAAGTACAATTATTGTCAGTGAAATTGCCTCAACCACTGATACCCATCATATAAATCACCGTGCCTTGTGCAGGATTCTAACCCACGCCAACAGGGGAGACAATTTGCAGACGTGCGCCTCTCGGAATTATTCAAATGTTGCAGTTTTCTTTGTATTTCTAATTTTTGTTGTTGTTGTCCTTAAGCCGAACTATACGAATGTGGAATAGTCTGTCATCTTCTGTTTTCCCTGATGCCTACAGGCCGCAGGTATTCAGGTATAATCTACATCGGCACTACCACTCAACTATACTCAATCCTTATAATCTCGTAAAAACTCACTCCGATGTCCGAGCGGGCTGAGACCCATGTCTACAGATTTTCTCTCCTCTTGGGTTGGGTTCGAATCCTGTACAGGACACGACGATTTATCTGGGTAGAAGTGGTTGAGGCTATTCTACTGACTTGCGACACTACTGAGATGCACAGTGATAATTTCATGCCAAAAATTGTGGCTCGCTTTCAACATTTGTCAGGTTAAAATTTATCAATGCATTATCTTTGAAAAAGTTTTAAATGGGGATCATCGGAAAGCCCCACTGCACTCGACGTGTTAATATTGTATTAAAGCCGCTTCCTGTTCCAAGATTTGATTACCCACTCAACACATAAGGATGGAATGAGCAGATATCCAGATGTTTTATTTTCGCAGAAAGAAACTTTAGACGGAAGAGAAAATTGTGAATGGTATTTTATGGCTGCGTTTGGGAAGTCTACAATGAAATCCAAATTTGCCGTTCTTTGAAAAGACCGTGAGGTTAGAATCAGACCTAGACTGATAGGTGATCAGTAAAGTACTCAGATTTTAACACGTTGAATGCCATTGGAGTCACCGGCGATCACCATTTAAAAGCTCTATTACAACAAATGCATTTTAACACATAAGCATGAAATTTCATGTAAATTCAAGTGATGGAAAATTTTAAAGCACTTATTTTAAGGATCATACGAATTGACACGAAAAAAGCCTAAGTACTATTGTTTTTCCGTTTTCTTTGCACGGAAAACTAAACTGGGATGGCATACTTTCTAACGCTCCATCCTCTGTCTTAGGTCACATTTTCTGTTACAGCCAAAATATTTTCAATTTAACCGGGGCCCTTGTGGCAGGTGTGAGGTCATCATCAACATCGACTTGTCAAAAAATAGAAAAATAATAAAAACTTAGACATTGGGTCGCAAGATGGAACTTCTAATTCTACAACCGTAGAAGTAGTTAAATACCAAAGTACTTAAGATATGGAAGTATTTGAATATTCAGGTATTTAAATATTGTGTTAACTCATTGTGCATTTAGTTAATTCGGTATTATATATAGAATGTTCTGATACTTAAGTAATTTGTATTTTTAATTCTAAAAGTATTGAAATAAGCCAATAGAATAAAGATAAAGATTACATCTAACGTTCAGGACTTATATAAAGTACTTCAAATACACTTTTATATACTGCCACTGAATTGATTTACACACTTTTTTGTGAGTTATTCAAACGTAGGATTCCAAAATGTTTCTCTTTGCAAATCACAAGCTTACAAGCCTTCAACTGTGTAAGCAGTTTCTTAAACAGAAAAACGATTAGAATATAATATTTAATTAAGTTTTCTAGTGATTGGGACGGTAAGTATCAGTCATTGGGACAAGTAGGTACCAAATACTTTTATTTGAAAGCTTTTCTTCAGACCATTTCTAACTGTATGATCAAAATATTCGGGTATTTATGTACTCCAGTACTTTAATTACTTATTTGAATACTTAAAAATTTTAGTACTGTAATACTTAAATACTAATATTGCCAAATACTAATTTGATATTACTAGTATTTGAAATAATTGTATTTTAAATCAAAATACTACGAGAGCATTTGGTACCTGATATAAAACTTATGCCGTAACTCTGATGTTAATAGCGATTTTCCAGAAGGAATATAAGCAAAAGGAAGAACACCCCAGTATTAGAAGCTGCTATTAAAATACTATCAATAAGGGGTTAATTGACAAAAGAAGAGCCGAGCTAAAAGTTTTAGATTTTATTGTAGAACATAACATTTCTTTCCATACATTTGATCATTTGAAGACTTCTTTAAGAACTTTTGAGTATTTTGAGGAACGTATATAGCAAGCAGGAGACTGCATTTAAAATCGAATCAATTTTTACCCAAAAATATTGTGTTTCCTTTGTGAGGCCACAATAAATTTAAATGAAATTGTGTAAGAGTAAAGGTATCCGGAAAGGATCAAATATTTGTATATGCAAAAAAAGGTTATCTGACTGGCTTGAAAGGGTTAAGGGGCTTGCAACATATGTGGAGCAAACAGAACTATCAAAGTTCCTGTAACTTTGGTAACAAAGGTCATTTGTAAGGTTCTTCAGTTGGTTTTCTTTCATTCTTTACATTAATCAATTAACTCTAGAACTAGTCGAATCTGATCTAGGTGCTGCAGAAATCAGGCTGACAATACTTGTTGTATTGTAATTTCCTTTAAACTCAGTTCGAGATGTTTTTAACAATTTGTAATTATGTGCAACATCCCTATAACTGTAGTTTGAAAAGAATGAAAAGTAGTAGAAATCTTGCTCTCACATCTCAAATTTGATGTTTTTATATCGCGATTTTACCGAAATTAAGTTGTATTACTGTCAGAATACTCTGATAATACCTAATATCGATACTCCAGAGTAATGAGCTATCTAAAAAATTAAAGTTTTTAGAAAAATGCATTTTTAAATTTTATGTTTTTCCTCCTTAAGCCTACTCGTGCCAATAAAGTATTTTTCAAAAGTTATCAAGCTATTTCAATTTTATTACCAGATAGTTCACCACCTTCTTCTTAGTTATGCGATACCTATAATTGAACACGCAAAATTTTTAATTAAGCTCAGTAAATACTCTGGGGTATCGATATGCAGGATATCCAAGAGAAAAATTAGCACAAATTGAGCAGGTGCAATTATATCGAAAATTTTAAAATATTCAACTGATAGATCTGGAAGCAAGAGCTCTGTGATCACTGTCTCTTTTACAACCCCCTTGACAAATATCCGCACAACCTTTTAAAGCCCACACCAACCCATCGTCATTTTCATCGCTCCATTGTAAAAGGAAAAAGTTTTCTATTACATTCAACACCTTCGTGTACACAAATCTGTTTTCCTTTCGTTCCAATTGCAACACAAAAGAGGAAAAAAACGAGAAGTGTGAAAATGCCTTAATAGCGAAAAGCAGAACAATGAGCTCGCATAGAACTATGTTTCTGGGAGGCTTTCCACTTATTCTCCTGAATAGGTCTATGAAGTAGGAAGACTGGCGTAAGTATAGTATACCCGTTCAGAAGTCCCTTGTTCGTCCCGTTCCCCTATGTCGTCTCAGAGAAGTGTTCATGTTGCTGAATATTTTCATTACCACCCCCCAAAGCTTGTTTGCACCTCTCATGCAAAAGGTTCACACGTATCCTTTTCCATTTCAACGGCAGACTTCTACACCTGCTCCTATTATACTTTAAGGAAGGGTACGTGTGAAGATGAGAAAATTGCAGCCAAGCCGAGAGGTGATAACGCAAGAAAAAAGAAAACCAAGTAGCCAGGATAGATGGATCCTTTCTCAGTTCATATCTCATCCTCAGGCCAATTGCTGGCATCAGCCAGTAGAGAACACCGCATACTTCCTGCGCTTTCACTCTTAACAACGATATATGATGTTGTTCTCTGTGCTATCAGTGGAAAATTCAAGGATATGCGAAATATCCTGAAACTCTACCCTTCGACTCCTCCGGGCGTATGTGGACTAAATTTGCTGGGAATATATTCCTCCTGGATGGCTACATTGTGGTAGCAGTTTTGTGGCTTTC
Organism: Dasypogon diadema; assembly: GCA_006980735.1. Taxonomy (NCBI): domain Eukaryota; kingdom Metazoa; phylum Arthropoda; class Insecta; order Diptera; family Asilidae; genus Dasypogon; species Dasypogon diadema. The sequence goes on from QYTT01094961.1 coordinate 67,461, forward strand.
AGGGGAATTTACATTTCAAAGAGCAGTAATAGTGCGGGTTTATGAAAGGAGAAAGAACAAGGAAAAGATTGAACGGCTTTTTGTATTAAATCGGTAATTCCCTCAGAACTTTGAAAGACTGCAGCCAGGCCATCGGTGCCCTTGATAATGAAACTGGAAACGGTCTAGTGCGCCTACAAAGCAACCGACATTCCAACAAAAGCTCAAAAGTTAATCCAGTTAACAGCCAGCACCACGATAAAAGGTAGAACGAGTGTTGTCTAAGTGTGAACAAGACGTTCACCTCATTGCGGCTTTCAGTTGGAATGGGGCACTGCGTCAAAAGAATGAGTCTCAACTTGAGATGGTGTCATCTCTAGTGCTCACTTTCCGTTGAGGTGTATAAAATACACGATTGATGCACTCTGCTGCAGTTGATGGATGCTGGGTGCTCTGCAACTTTCCTCTCTCCAGCGAAAAAGGAAAAGAAGGCGAACGATTACTACTACTGGAGGCCAAAGTTGGCAGCCGGAGAAGGCTTTTCCCTTTGGCCAACATATAGCTCAGACTTCTGGATATGAGGTCTCGCGGGACGGGTGTAAATTCAAAGGAAGCTTCCCCTGCAATTCACGCCTTGAATTAAGGTCAAGTTTTATCCTCGTGCTCTTCTTTTTCAGCAGGACGAAAATGGTGTGATTTTAAGTGATACTCAAGGGATGACGTCTATCTACGGTGAAGAGTGACGGTTTCAGTTGATGATGACGAAGATGATGTAAGCCAAATAATTGAAATTTGCAGTAAGTTATAATAATTTCGTGCTACTAAACATAAAATTGAATTCGGTACTGGAAATTCGGGTCACTACATAAGGGCGTTAGACAAGCGATATAATTAAGGTGAAAAGATATCCTGACTATGATGCCACCTTGAGGGTAATATGTGCGTTGAAGCGGTGTGAGAAGGGAGTATCTCAACAGAAACTGTGAAAGGGGCATACCGGAAATGACGAATGTAAAATTAGAATTTATAGTGGTAAGGAAAGAAGAAAAAATGATGTTGTTCTAATTCGCGCAGTGTTTTTAAGGAGCTTTTTAAGAAGTAAGACCACTGAAATGAAGATGTTTGTACAAATGTATTGTCGAAATGAAAGCGTAAATTTTTTGGGGTTAGACACGGATAGTTTTACAATTTTGTTCAGCTTTTATAGCACCCGAATTTTTGGTAAATAGTTTACCATTATTACATCCAAAGCATCTCAAAAAGCTGAACTTGTGTTTTTTCCAACCCAAGAATCGAACTCTGCCTTCCTCGGAGATGGAGAATCATAGCACATATCTTGTTCAAACTTATGGTTTCTGGGCTTCACCAATTTTTCACACCTTAATTCCGTCATCTTACAAAACTACCTTTATGAATTCGGTCTCGAATGTATTAAGCAGTGTGTCCGCGTCAAAGTAGATCTCCCCAAGATAAAGCAAAAATTTATTTATTTATTTAACCAATTCATCAAAAACTGATTACCAAAAAATACTACCACTAAAAGAACAACAGGAATAATAAAATAAAAAAATAACATAATAATGATAATTGATAATAATATAAAAATTATAAGTAATCCTAACGAAGCTGATCTTTGATTGGGCTTCTAGGCAAATGGAAGTCAATAACATTGTAACGGGAATTAACAAGGCAATTAACAATATTGCCTCATTCATACCGTATTTAGTATGATGGCAAGACAAATACAAAAAGCCATGATCCCTAAAAGAGCGTACCGGGATAGAAATGCCGAGGGAGGCCAACAATTCTGGAGGTTTGACGTCAACCAGCAGACAGTTAAAAATGAAGACAGTTCTGGAGTTATCGCGTCTACTCTCAAGAGTTCCCAAGGCAATTAAATTAAGCCGATTAGTATAAGGAGGCAAAAGAAGTTGATTATTCTAGGGAAGACCACGAAGGGCAAATGTCAAAAACCTTCGTTGGACAGTCTTAATACAGTTGATGTGAACAGTATAAAATGGAGACCAGACCAGATTAGCATATTCGAGGATAGGTCTGACAAAGGTACAGTAGACGAGAAATGTAGGGATCAATAGAAAGCAGAAGATGAAGTGTAGGAAGGTGTCCATTCTCAAGCAGCAAAGGAGAAACACACCACCGCATCAAAATACTCGTATGATCGGTAGAAAAAACGAGATCAAGGGACCTCTCAAAGTTGTTCAATGCGCCATTGCACTGAGTTAGCCCTGAAAACAAGACGCCATCGACAAGCACTGAAAATAACTGGGAATCCGAAGCAGTTGAAGGGAGAAAGACACCATCGTCAGAAACGTTCCAGCCCAAGGCGGGAAGATTGAAATTTCTAAGTAGCAAAATCTCATCGGACGGCACTATCAGGCAGAACCTCGATGAATGAAACAATCCGTTCGTAGACCTTAGAACGAGAGAGAGAGAGAGGAATATAAACGTAACGACGCGGCAGACATAAGATCACACACAACAACTTCAACTCGCCGAGAGCAACAGTATCCAAAATCTCTCTGGTATGTCCCAGCGAACAGCACAAAGAACACTGCGCCCACAGGAGCGCTCAGAGAAGGGTGCCGATCCCAGCGAAAGAGCTAGAAGTCGGGATCGAAAATCTCAGCAACCGCAATTCCACCACAAAGCCAAGTTTCACATAAACATACCACGCTGAAACAGCAGTCAAACGAGGCAGTGAAGAGATGAGTCAGCTTGGTATGGAGTCCTGTTACATTGGCGTAATAGATGGAGATTTCGACAATAAGTTTTTTGAGTTTTTTGGGGCTTTTGAGATGTTATGACGTTCCCTGGGATCAAACTTACGAAGCCAAGAGGTCTCGCAGACCTCAAGATGGCAGTGTCCGTAAAGACAGGATCGATGGTAAAGCCGAGAGAAGCAGGTGCAGAATTGACCGTCCCAGCGGCATCCTCGCAGGCGGTCGGGGCAGTTCCAGCTATGGAGGGCGCAGTGGGAATAGAAACCACATTATTTCGCAATTACTGGCTAGCAATAACTTTTGAATTCTGGATTGAACGAGGTGGAGCTATCAACTGGCCACAAAGATCACGCCGATGAATTTTTTTTGTGTGGGACACAGTGAAGGAACACGTCTATTCTACAAAAATTGTTACTATGACGACCAAAAATCTTTTTATTTCCAATACAATTTTCGGTTTGTCTTGTGGAGACCCACTACAGGATGCCTGCTGGATTATTGCATTTACTGAAATTCGTAAATTACAGTACAAATCTTTTCACCCAAATATGAAAACGATGACCCAAAAACTTTCAAGTGCCATTGTCTCGAAACCTACCCTCTTCCGAACGAACTTTTGGCTTACTTCGTAGAAACCTACCACTAGATGCCTGCTTGATCACTTTAATTGCGACGCTAGAGATCATCATTGGGTAAACTCAGTCCTGGAAGGGTTATAGCCACCTACACCACTTCATCTCTCTGAGGGTTGCTAACTTCAGCTTTTCCTCCAACGGGATACTGTTTTGCGTCTGGTGATATTCGTATTCGTTCAGAACAGCCCAGTAGGAACTGTGTTCATTACTTCATTAATGAAGTAGTGAACAAACGAACACTACTACATACTCCCAACATCAATGAATTTGAACACAACGATGTCATTGAAAATTCATGAAATATTCTTTGATATAATATTTTTCATTGATTAATTAATGGAAATATAAAGATGAAATTAATATGTATTTCATTTAAGTACATATTGAATTTTTAACGCCGTTCTACATTGTTCCTTTGTTCTCATAAGCATATCAGAAATTTGGCTCAAAATTAGGAAACAAACATGATGACCGGAACAGGTAAATTTCTCTAGTACAATACCTTCTGCATTACCTTGTCATCAATAGTCCCAGTTATCTTACCCTTTGCATTATTATGTCATTGATGCTAGCGACTTCTATTATTCTTCGATGAAATTATTCATTACCATGTTCATCAATTGCTCGATTTCCTACTGGGACAAGTCGAAGCAGACTCAACCTACGCAATTTACTTCTTGGTAATATTGGTATGATCTTTCGCAGGATTCCATTCTCTCTGTAATGCTTTTCTTGATTTCAACAAAAGTTTCTTGATCATTACTTTTAAAACTCTTAATCTAGCTAGCAAATGGAAATATATTCAACTGCATCCATACGCACAACTAATTAGTCCTCTGGTTGTCTCAAACGTCTCTCGTGGTAATTGATATCTTGACACTATACACACTTTCTTTGAGTTTACCTTCCTGACACCTTTTAATCTTCCGTAGAAAAACTCACATTCAAGCACCCACATGTATACGCACACTCCATTCAGCTTCTCCACTTCAGCAAAGGTGTTTAGAGCTGAGGTGTTCATACGTGCAGTATATCTTCGCAGCCGATATCAATTACGTCGAAAGCTCACATGTAGGCTCCTATGAGATTCGCGCCCTTCTTGTTGAGTGCACATACTACCGCCGTCGAAGTGCATTTACTTTACTCACAAAAGTGAGGGTGAAAGTGATATTGATCCATCCATACCTGCCCGCTTTGTTATCTTACGTGAAGTGATTAGATGTGCGACGGTTTCGCATGCATACAAACCAAACATCCACCGCATTCACCACTGCAAGAAACTAATTTTCGCACAGCTTAGTTTCCTTTCACACGTAGAAGGCATTCAAAGCTTTTTTAGGAGTCCGTAAATGAAGTGCAGTCCAAGTGCACTCGGCTGAACAAGATAAAACTGTAGAAAAGACGCATACCCGTCCAGGCCACTGCACCGCTTATGCGTAGATAAAGGCGGCGAAATACACGTAATCCATCTTGTGCACCACACTAAATGAAGCTTTAAGTTTGAGTCAAGGTCAATCACGGCAACGAAAATAAGTTCCACAACGCCCTTGCAGGCTGCATAGCATTCCCGACCGAACACTTCATCAAGTCTGAGTGATGTTTTCAAGTTTTCACGCTAATTTTCACGTAATTTCAGTCCTTTTGGTTGTATTGGTGGTGGTGGTGGTTATTTTGAATCCTTCCTAAGCTGCAATCTACATTCGCAGGGTATCCGCGTAAAATTGCTTCTACACCAGATTGTGATGCACGTGGAAAGCAGCGTAGGTAAGCGTACCATGGGTTCGTTTAATTGGCATACAAGAGCCTTCCTTGGCACTCTTAAAGGACTCACTCCTCTGGTGTTAGTAAGGAACTGCACAAATGAAGCGAACATACTTAGGACGAATACTATAGAACGCCTTAATGAATAACAGAACGCCGTTGTATGCTGGTGCTGGCACCGTTGCACTGTACTGGTGCTACACAATAGCGTTAAAAAGATTCGCCTCAAGAATAGAACAAAAGAGTCAGCACAGCCAAAACTCCTTTTCTTTTCACTTGAAGCAAAGGAAAAATAAAAAGGAATAACCGTGCATAGTGGAACTGGAATAAAAGAAGCGAAGCAAGGGTAGCTCAATGGTGCGCTTACAATGGTTAAGTGTCCTATTTAAAGTTTTCGTAAATAATTTCGTGAAAATTAGCTTCACCACCTTAAATTTTGGGTTGATGGTGATTTGTGCGAGAATTTGCTGAATATTTGAGAATTGTTTATAAGCTCTTTGAAATTATAGAGAGGAATTTTTAACATTATAGTATACTTTCCGTTTAAAAGATAGATGATAAGATATTTAGTAAATGGGATTTCCATAGTTAATATTTTTCATTTTCAACCGAAAAAAGTTTTAAATTCAAATAAATTTTTCATTTTTTCGAAGAGGAGGCTTGCAGAGTATGTAACTATTCTAAAATCACATTCCGATGAATAATTCTACGTCACATATCACTGTGACTCTGGGAGCGTGTTTTTGGTGCTGCATCTTCTTCCGCAAGTGGGAATTTTTTTTGGAAACCCAAGACTGTATTTGAGTGATTAAATATGAAACGAGAGTAAACGTGACATGTTCTCTGGGTCAGTGTTTTGCAACAAATGAGTTGACGCAGGGAAATGCTGTTGCAACCTCCATTTGAAGTAGTTTATTCCTATTTTGGGCTCGGCAAAGAAAACAGAGATTCAAGATACTATTCTAGTAGATCCATGGTCAGTATTTGTATGCATGTCCGATGTCGATAGTAATCAAAATATAGATTCTACATTAATAGTAACGCCCGTAACGTAGGTACCTTTTACTGTTACAAAGCAAGCGTGTTTATGATATAGTACACATAGTTAAGAGAATCAGTTGCATATCCATATCCAAAATATTAATCTGTTAATATAAATGTTAAATGGGATGTGTATATGTATATATACGGCCATAAGGCTGGTAATATGGGGTGAAGTATTCTAGTGGAGTCCTTGGACCGGCTGACTGATTGAATCGAATACTCTAACTGATTTGAAAAATAAGGACGTTGGATGTAAATCAATAGGGAAGGAATAAAATGATAAAGTGGAAAATTATTAACACGTTTCGTGACAGACTTTAGTCAAATTACTTGTCATATTCTCAGGTAAAAGAAACGTGTACCGAAAACGAATATGCTAATATTGCAACTAATACTAACGGACTAATAAAAGATCCTTAAGGAACACTACAGGTAAGAAAAAATGGTATTAAGCAAGTTTCATCATATCAAGTTGTTTGTTGGACGATACCAAAAACTAGGCAAGTCACTTTTTAACCAACTCTTTTGACTGTGACCAGTCAAGTTGGAATTTCTAATTTTTTACATATAATCGATGATCACAAGTCCACCTTATGAGAGATCGCGGCAAACTTGTAAAAGGTCAAAAGAAAACTTTCGGGAAGTTTCCAAAATGTACTAAAAACCGCCGTCATTCTGGGCGATGGGCAAGTCATTAGATGGGATTTCGTTGCCAATTTCGAAATTATAGTTGACTTTAAAACGAAGTAAAAAGATGCAATTGACTGTGGGAATATCCGGTATAGTATAAATCATCTATGAAGACGATTACATGGCAAAAACTTAAAAGATTTTCGAAAAAGTTTAAAGAACAGAGAAAGTCGACATTTTTCTCCAAAAACTAGAAAGTCCACTTAAATTACTGCTCTTAATTGAACTGAACTGAAATAGTCCAACGTCTCGTCAAACATGTGAATCTGTAACCGATATTATCAAGATTATTGGACGATATCAATTTTAACCCTGTAAATGTACTCATTATGTTGCCAAGTCCGAGTAATTGGAAAAAAAACTAAACTAAATTCCTTAGAGAGCTGTAAACGGTTGCTGCTGCAGTTGTTCGCACAGTCTGCTCCAAATAATTGTATCCATCCATTTCTTGGACCAATGCACAGAACTTACCCGCAGACACGAATTCCATTCACTTTTGCCCGCTACATGCTCCATCATCAGATCACATATCGCGATGTGTACTACACCAAATGTGTTACACCAGAGTCTTGTGTTATATAAAAGCATAAGAGAAATTTTTTCACGAACCCAAATTGTAGGGTAAATGAGGAAAAAAACAAACACGGAAAGGTACACACCAACAAAAGAACGCGATTCCGTGGTTTTAGGGTACAAAATAAAAACTAAAATTCCGGGCAAATTACCAGCTAAAACAAAGTGATAATCACGGGTTTCGACTGTCTAATTTTTTAGAGGCATGTGAGCGTTTCGTATTTGTGTTTTCGGGCATTTTTCGCTTAACAAGGTGCGTGTCTGACAGATTCTACATAACAAGGTGAAGCCATCACAAAAATTGCAGAAGTTTTTCGTTTTCTCTGGAGGTAGTTTTATTTGGAAATGTGCCCTAAACGGATCGAATCAAACTGAATCACTTTTTCAAAAAAAAGTGAAATTAATTAGACGCAGAGAATTGGGCGGTTATTAAACTGTTGGGGAGTTCCTGCCAAACGTCCTTTACCTACTATATAACAGTACTTCAAGCTCGCAATTACTGTCATTGAACCTGTCCGAAAATTGATTTCGCCCCCAAAAAATTGCCCCCAGTTAAATACCATTGAACGCACGGCCAATTTTAAAATAATTAACTCAACCCGCTCGAAAACAAACAGTCCAACAGGGAAAAAAATCAATGATCGGTTAATTGCAGTCTTGTTAGCATCCCCTGTATACACGTAGCCAAAGAATTCGGCCTCACTAGGAGCAACAGCAGCAGCAGCAGCCGCTGTCTGGAGCCGCACACCACATCTACCCGTTTTCGTAAGACTACGTATACCAGTTTGTCCGTTTTGTTATAATATTTGCCAAAGCAGTAATCATCACGTTTCTCGCACGCAAAATATATCATTTTCCAATTTGCTGCACATAATCGACGCTAACCCACCTTGTTTAGGCTACGTCTTCATATACCTGGCGGCGACGGGTTCTTGTGTTTGTGTGTGTGTGTTTGTTTTGCTGAAGATCTTGGTCGAATGTTGTTGGATGCGATCAACGGTGGGACCCGGAGAGGAAGAATTCATTGCAGTAGGAAACGTCTTCAATGAAAAATCTTTACAGTGCCCCTGTAATAATTTCTTGATTTCGTGATGGTAATTTGTAGATCAATCTTCAAGAAAAATTTAGACACTTAGATACAACAACAGCTATGGCCACCTGCCTCAGGTGGGAATAAATCATTCTGAGCTGTGTCGAAAAATACACCCAGACACCGGAAGGTCATCAGTTAAAGCATTTTGTCGAAATGACACTGAACAACGCAAGGAAATCTGAACATTTCCACTTTAAGTGATCTGCGCACGCGATCGCCTTTAGAAAACCAGTGCGGGAGCAACTCACCCATTCAATTTCACAGTGCTCACAAATTAGAAGTCTTGAGTGTAGCGCACTCAAGTGTCGCGGTTATCAGGGCGAGAAAATGTAAAATCTGACACGATGCCACTTAAGAAGCCCAGCGGAGGTTTGAGGTTGTAATACGCGCCCGCATCCCAGCCTCCATCTCCTCTGTTCTTGTTTTTCTGCTATTTTGTTTCGCGCCAGCGAGTGATATATGAGCAGAGCTCTTTTAAAAACTTCTGACAAGGTATTTATCTCCCTCCACGTTTCATTGCTGCACTTCCTTGTCATCTGGCCATTGTCCCTTTGTTGGACCTTTATTTTGGCCCTCAATACCTCGTACGCGTTTCTCCTCTGAGCTTCTCAGCTGCATCGTGTCCTCCGAACTTAATTGTTAGCCTATAAATTAATTTCAGAGCGGTTTTGATTAATTAACGCCACAATCATAAATTTGCCCGCGTCACCACATCACGTACAGTCTCATTCTCAACGAAGATGACTACCATCAAATGCCTTCGCCTCACCGCACCCTTGTTAATATGATTTACTCCTTTTGTGGCTCACCCGGTCCCTTGACGACGAGTAACAGATTTATCGCTCGTCTCATAAATTATAATTACATTGTTAACAAAATGTTTGTTTTTCTCGATCGGTTCATATAACAACTTCGATTCCTTTGGAGGAGTCCCCACACCACGCTCTGCTCCTCCGAGTGGCACAGTAGAATCGACGAAAAGTGTTCACCAAGAACATCCACGTAGGCATGCCAAGATTGTATCCGAACGGTTCTGGCTAAGTAAAAGTACAAACAAAAGCAGTACGAATCCTTAAACACTTGGTTAACAAACAATCAGCTCTGGCGGGGTTCCCTGCTCCTTCTGTCGATTTCTCTGCTGGGGACTGTCTGATATGCCCATGCACTATGCATCGGGGTCCGGTACATCTCCGTGTTCGGTCCAACCTGGGTTATTTATTTCTCTCCTGGCGAAAGCCACCTCTTCCGATCTGATGAAGATTACAATTATACCTACAACGGCGGTGATGACCATGATTATGATGGAAGAAAGGTAAACACTGCGAGGAAACATGCTGGCCGGTGCAGAGCAGCCAGGTTTTGACCAAGTTGGAAATGTGTGAACCGGTCAGAGATAATTACTGCAACACTATGGCGGATTTGTTGTACTTTTTGCGCGAATATATTAATTGTTATAAATTTTATACGTACCTACGTACAGGTTACGTTAAATGACAGATATCAACTGGAATTCCATCATGCTAACGGGCCGAAGTGGATCTACGGTTATGTGAATTATTTCAATGAGAAAGTGAGTAGTCGTAAAAGTTGATTGTTACTGAAATATTCGCGAGAAGTCGTTAGCCTGCAAAAGTTATAGATGAAAAGATATTATATACGACATAATCCTACATGTCGACAACGAACTGAACATAATTAGTTGAAAATAGAACTGGGCTTACTTTGAATTCATCATCGTAGGTATACATTATTGGCGGCATTTCCCTCGTAGGTCATAATCTTTGTAGGCCAGCATGCATTGTATTAGCAGCATCAAGCTAACTCAAGTATTTGTTTAAGAAAAGACCCTTCTGTATTAGAACTATAATTCAGGCAGGAAGATTCATTTAAGAAAGTTATTGAAGCATGCCCTAAAAGAGTGCCTGGAAGTCCTTCCCTTCAATGCACCATCTTCAAGTCTCAAGTATTATGTCCTGTCTTATGTATGCAGTGCGGTCCAAGTATTCGCCAGCAAAGGTCACACAAAGCACCAGAAAGGTCATGGCAACAGTTTTCTGAGATATTGAAGGTACTGCTGCTGGACTTCAAGGAACGTAATACCGTTGTATATGTCACATATTACGTTGCACTCCTACGAAAGTTACGGAAAGCCATTGTGGAGAAAAGGAGAAGGAAACTATGCCCAAAAGTACTGCTCTTACACGATAATGCGCTCATACACACAGCTGCTATTTCAAAGGCTTTTGTTAAGGAATGCGGTTTCGAAGAATTGGGTCATCCACCTTACAGTCCAGACTGGGCTCCAAGTGACTATTTTTTATTCGCCAAACTAAAATTAGATTTGCGGGGAAGGAGTTTAACTCTAATGAAGAAATCCATTAGGCGGTTAGGTATAGCATTTTGAAGACAAATCTTCGGACTACTATTT
>QYTT01094964.1:0-24074 GCA_006980735.1 Dasypogon diadema
TACCTACAAATCTATCATACAAAGGTAGTAGTTAGCTAATATACATTGCCAGAAAATTCTATGAAATTCCTGGTTTGCAAACCACTTATTCCAGAACCGGCTAGATAAAGCATTCTCTTCTCAATTGGGGTGTTGCACTCTCGAAGTTCTACACATCTACACAAAAAATAATAAAATTGATAAGAAAAGCGATTGGAAGGAATAAACACGAATAAGTGAACAACAAAGAGATAGAAACAATGTCAGCAAGTCCACGTCGCTTCTCTAAGGAACATAAATTGATCAGCTTTAGGCGCTCAAGATACGGGGAAGAATCTGGGGGTCATTCCAAGGAAGATCCCTGAGAGCAAATCTGACGAAATTACTCTTTACAGACTCAATACGGTTAATGTGGACATCATATAAAGGACTCCAGATCTGAGATGCATATTTAAGCAGAGGTCCCACGAACGAGTTATATAAAGCTACTGGAACTTGGAAGTCAGAAAACTCTTTGGACCACCGCTTAACGAAATCCAGGATGGAGTTGCTTCTTCTACAGATAGTGTGTGTTAATATGAGAGATAGAGTCCAAAATGATGACCAAATCCTTAGTAGATTGCGCTTGTGGGATACTATTGCTGGCGAATATTTCCAGGACTAGATTTTATATCACTGGCAGATATTGTTTGATGTTTAGCATTTCTTGGGATTCATTTACTTACACCTTAAATAACACATTGCACTTCCCTCAAGTAGGTACCCTTTCTTTGGAGAGTTTTGGCACCAACAACGGTCGGTATGTCCTTCTAATGGCATATGCCTACTATAAATTAAAGTAAAAAAAAACGCAAAATAAAATTGCTGGAACTTATCACGTTTGGAATTTGCACTCTTCGATTGTTATGATATGGAAAGTAACCGCAGAGTATGACTTGCATTTTCTATCAATTCCATCATGTTCACTATTTTTCACTTTACAATAGAAAAAAGATAACTTAATAAAGGTAAATTGACATTGCAAACAAGGCCAAAAAGGGTAATCACAATTTCGTATTCATGACAGAAACGCGCGAAGTAATTAAAAATTAAAACTTTTAAAATATAGACGTAACCTTTAATGAATTTAAGATCAAATAGGATGACTGGGCTGATAATGGTGACACTGATAAGTAAATTTCACTGTTCCTCAGTTCTAATTGTTTTCTTTGTTCTGCATTTGTAATTCCATACTGTTCTTTATGATCAGACAGAAGAGTACTTTATTGCTTCCTATCCCAAAATGAGCGTATTCATATGTAGATAAGGAAAAGACAAGAAAAACATCTTAATCTTCTCATATATAATGTAAAAGCAACAACATGATGAACTTTAAATGTATCTCTAAAGTCATAGTAAGATTTTTCTGAAGGAGATTACCCGCCCTTCCGATGTCTTCCTTTTCAATATTAAAAAATTTGAGATTCCAGGACAATGTTTCATAAAAAGATACAGTCAATTTGAAATGTCAATTATATTCTGTCCATATGAAATTTATGTGTCTGCCGTTTTTTTTACAAACACCTGTAAAGTGCTTAGCACCGGCAAAAAACATATAAATTATGAAAATTGAATTTAATTTGGAAAAAGAAATCATTAGTTCGTAAATTTGCCGATGATGGCCCCCTGACCGATTTGCATGAAAATCTGTATCGAGGTGTTTTTTATTATTCAAACAATGGGAACGAAATGTTTATTTGGAGTAAATTTTTATTAGAGATTAAAAGGGTGGGTCGCAACTGCAGGTCTACCTGGGGGATGTAACTTGACATAAATAAGGTTCTGCCTGCATTAATTTCTGAATACGTCATTTTACGTAGATAAAAAGGATATTCTTCTAATTTTTCAGTTAAATTCAAATATTTTCATAAAGGTAAATAACAGATTTTCCAAATCTGGACATGCAACGAAGTCCTCCATAAGGCACCATAATTTTTTTTGTCCGTATTTTTAAAGAAGGATACGAAGAACATTCAAATATGCCTTGAACAAGACGAATGGAAAGTTAGTCCTCGAAGGGTTTACACGTAAAATAGGGGCACATCTCAAATTATAGTGTTCATAATAAAAGATACCTTCCAAGGGAGATCCGGTGAGTCAATATTCGAACTCAACAACTGGTGGACTAAAACAATGTCAGCAATTCTACGTCGCTCTTCCAACACAAATTGATCAGCCTAAGACGCTCATGATAAGAGGGGGAAGAATCTGGGAGAAGGAAAGGAAGATCTCTGAAAGCAAATCTAAGGGAATTGCAACAGAAGCGGTTCCAGACCTGAGACGCATACTCAAGCAGAGGTCTCACAAACGAGCTATATAAAGGAGTTTTACTAAATTATAGTAAAACTTTTTCATTATAAGAAAGGCTATAGGAATCAAATTTCAAATTGCAGATCAGGCCCACGCCGGTGGTCGAGCGGGCTGAGGTGCACGTCTGCAGATTTTCTCCTCTGTTGGCATGGGTTCGAATCCCGCACAGGACACGGCAATTTTTCTGGGTACCAGTGCATGAGGCAATCCTACTGAAAAGAATTGTACTAGTGAAGCCACTGGGATGTTGCACAGTAAAAATTCATACCAAAAATTGTGGCTCACCTGTGTGTGATCACAGGGTGTCTCGTTTAGAAATTACAGGGTATTAAGTAACGTTCGAGCCAGAAAATTTAAAATGACTGTAGCTCTTTACCCCTTGGGATTTACCCCCCCCCCCATACATTTTTTTGCTCATCTCAATGAGACCTATCTGTAGCCGGCCGGTTGTTACATATTCGTAGTTCATCCTGTACATACTTTGCGTGATTTGGTGGGTGATTTCCTAATTTTCTTCCTGTATCTTTATCTTTTTGTGAAAGGAGAAAATTGCTGCATTACTTTATAGCATCTGAAATAAAAAATTAATTTTTCATTTGATCAGATATATGTAAATGGCATTTGTATCAATATAATAATGTCGTGAGTCTACTAGAAAAAAGGATTAATCCCTTGTGTCGTTTCAAGGTAAAATTGGTAGCACATCTGTCAATTATAATAAAAGGAAAAAGTTTTTCAATTCTTTAAATTCCTTAAGGTATTCCTACCTGAAAAATAGAGGTCATAACTTATGCGGATTTTTATAGAAGATTCATATAAAGTTTACAAATTACTTTGTGAATGTCTCACTTTACTCGACCTGAGTCCTTAATTGTTCCAATTAACTATTTGAATTTATATGTGAATTCTTGAAAATATTATAATACTCTTTCAGCTTTGAATATATATTTTATTCGAATTTTTGTTAATACAACAGCTTGTTCTTCTTGACATTCAATCTCTCTGCTTATCCGTCCATGGGATAACTCGAGAACACCTTAAGTTAGAAGGTTCAAATTTGATATACAGATAAGTTGTTAAAATTGAACTGTTCAATTGGAAAATGGGCATTTTCTTTATACGGCTGTGGTATGAAACCTCCAGGTATATTATATATAAAAAGTAAGGCTATGAAGTGTGAAAATTCAGGCTACAAAAATTCATAATAATAACTCATGGGACATCAACCTGAAGGATTTTTGAAGAAGCAAACTTTTCAAATAGTAAAAATTACTTGTTTTTTAGTGTGAAAAGGTTTAACATTGGCCACAAATTGTAAAACGCCCTGTAGGTAATAGCGTGATCTACTTACGGGGCCCTTTGATTACAAACTCCCTGCACAATTTGATGTTGTCTGTGATTCCCCATAATTAAACCCATGTTAAGTTGATGTTATTAAAATATTTTACGAGCACTGAAATTGCTTGTTAAGTGTCGATAATAATTCCAGGTAAATTCATTTAAGATACTTAAAGCAGAATGGTGTATATGAGCCACATGGACATCAATTAAACGCTTAAAATTTCCACAAGGATTCGAGCATATGCTTCAAACCATCACTAAAATGCAGTATAGTGCAAATTGATATGTAGATAAATATAGTGTCAATGTTTAATGAGTTTACCTGCACGTAACTTTCCTTTCAGTGTTGTCAGTTTAATTAAGGTAAATTAAGCTCTGGCGGGAGCTTTACCGCATTTGCATCCTGAATTTGGAAAATGGTTATTTTATGGACGGGAGCTTTTCGAAAGACCAGAAAATGTACTTACATGTTCAAATATTAACATTAAAAACATAGAATGGTTACACAAGTTTTAAGTGGACGTTTGTATTCTTTAACAGTCAGGACCAAAACCAATTTAGGATGAATGTTGTGAGTAATCCATTGGCATGAGAAGCAGAAGGTAAAGTCTTCTTTAAAATAGATTGTTTCCGTAAGCAAGATATGGAATTGTATAAGTTTTCTAGAAAATATTTTCTTTGCAGTGTTGACGATTTTTTATTTATTGAAATATACGTAAAACCATGGTTGAAAATACGCTTGTACATTCATATGAAGCGGCATCTAAGTAAGAGTTTTATTTTTAAATTTCATTCCCCTTTTCCTTATCTTTGAGCCCTTGCCCAACTTTGAGCCCTTGCCCAACTTTCCACATGAAAAAAAAAAAAATTACTTCAAATTAGGCGTTTTAACCGTGTCCAAAGTAATTTATTTAGTAAAAAGTGTCTAAATAAGCTCTGTGAAGTTAGCACCCCTAAATTAAAATTTCACAAAAAAAAATTATGGGATTTAGTTGTCCAAGCTTGCCGAAGCAATCAAAAATTTTGCCCACCCTTATGACGTGAACAACGAGGTTATCAAAAATTTACCGGTGCTACGGTAGCACCTCTAATTACGTTTTGGAGAAAATGATATAATTTTTGTAAAATTTTGATTTGGGACTGTTAATTTTACAGAGCTATCTAAATACTCTCAGAAAATCATAACTCTTATTGCACTCTGAGTTAGCGCAGAGAAAAGTCGAGAGTTAAATAAAGCTTGTCCAAAAACAACGGAGACCGGTATAACACTGAATGAAAACTTCAGAGGAAGTTCCCATTTTGTGGGAAATTTCAATTGCTTGGAGAAAAAAGGGAAACGCAGAACAAAAAAAGAAAATTCACCTCAAATATAACTGGTATAAATTACAAACAAATAAAATCAAAAAAATTACATTTTGTTAATAGGTAGTACATATATGTAATATAAGTTATATACACCTATGGCAAAAAAGTTCTAACCATTACATTACCGAACAAGCGCTTTATACTTGTATATATATATAGATATGTGGGAAAATGTTTCTCGAAGGTGGGGAAAATTGAAAAAAAACACGGCCCGTACAAACTTCAACGATTTTATTTGATAACTTACGACCTAAGATTCAATTGTGTGGGCCGGTTTGGATAGGGAGAAACGCGGCTTCCTTAAACAAAAACTCCGACGACTTTTCGTGATAACAGTTGGCAGCAGAGAGAGTGGCAGTCATCCACAAATATGTCCGCCGCCTGTTCTTCCACGTTGTATTCCGGTAGTTTTCTCATTTTCGTGCTGTGTCGCTGCGGTCGGTTGGTTGTGTCGTAGCGCGAATTTTGAATTCCTACATATATATATATATTTTAAGGTATTGTCTAAGCTCAGAGAACAGCCCTATGTTGCATATAGCACATCTTGGGCGGAGGGAAATTAGGGAAGACGGGATTGGGAAGTTTTTAACCTAACAAATGTTGCAAGCGAGCTATAATTTTTGACATGATATTACTGTGCAACATCACAGTGACTTCGCAAGTACAATTATCAACAGTAGAACTGCCTCAACCACTGGTACCCAAATATATCACCGCGTCATAAGTTCGATCGTCGATGCAATTGAATCGAATTGCATAATCTGGTCCCAGTAAAAGTATTGACATCAAAGCAGGACGAGTGGGAGGATGGCAATATATTGTTAGCTTTCGTTCTTATTTTCCTTATATTCTGATCGTAAAGGGAAAGTGATCCTAGTTTCTTTATTCAGCTCCACCGGACGCAAGACCAGGGGCGAGATAATGAATTCGATTCAAATGCATCGACGGTCGAATTTATGGCGGAATCAATCTAAAAATTCCAATTGGAGTTTTAAACTTATTCAGCTTAGAATTCCGTCATAAGTTCGATCGTCGATGCAATTGAATCGAATTACAGAATTTGGCCACTGTTCAAACGACTGAATCTTACGAGAGGTTTTTTATTTATTTAAATTTTCATTTATTCAATTTTTAATTTTTATAATGTTGCACTTAATTTTCGTATCGTTTTTTTCAATCTGAAAATTGTAGTAAATACCTAGTGCAAGAATATCCTTATCAACTCATTACATGGGAAAGGATCTGATGTTGTTCAGTGTGCTGACAAATCGATCCCTCCTGATATTTGGAGAATGAGATATGGTGGGAGTTCGGCTTTTTCAAGTTTCAAACCAGACGTACATCTTTCAAGTTACCAATTCCAATTTTATCTGTTTCTGGTCATAATTTTTTCTTATATCTATCTGTAATAGAAATATACACATATGGTTACTGAATAATATTAGACCCCTAAGGGTGCTCAAAATTTCTTTAAAAGTTTGTTATTCCCGTTGTAAATAATTTGTGTGAGAATATTAATAAGAGCTCTATATACAGAGAGAAAAAGCCGGAAGGAAAAATGAATATATTATACTGGTAAACATATCTATGATGAGCCAAAAATCATCCATAAATATCTGACTCCTACCAATTAGGGTGCAGACTTGAGCATAAAATGCTCCATCACCATGAAAATTTCGAAAAGTTTTCAACTTTGCGGTGTAAATTTTTCGTGTGGAAGTAACTGAAAGGGGCGTGCAAGCAAAACTTTGCATTTTATCACGATGATGACCCTTTAATTTTTTAGTCGACTTGAAGAGCCGTAAAATGTGGAAATCCTTTTTGGCTGGGGCTTAATAGGAAAACATCCCCAAAAATTGTAGCGAACTTATCTTAAAGTTTCGTTAAAACGCTTTCGGGGGCAATAAATTTTGTGGTAGGTCTCTCGGGGCCTTTTTCCGTTAAAAATTCATGAAACCTGATTCATTGATGTGAAGAAAAACGACACTTTCATGGAACTTAAGTTATTTAAAGTGAAAATGCTTGGTCACCGGTAAATGGAAGTCGCAACTAAATACAAACGTGGACAGATATGGGAGACTTGAATACGAGATGGCCATAAAAGATTAAACCAAAAGCATTCGTTTCTGGGTTGGTTTATTCGATTGTAGCGTGCTTCATCGACAGACTGGATAGACAGTCTTTAAATTCAGAGGACGAATTGAGCAATGGCTTTGCTGTCGAGGGACTGAGTGATAAAAAGGGCTCTCCCTCTGCCCAGACTTCTTGAAATATTTACAGATGATTCTCAGAGATTATTCTTGTTTGAGTTCGGTCCCGCTTTGCAACACTGGCTTGTTTCCCCTTTCGAATTGATTCAAGATTTACAAACAACTTTTTAATCGTAGTCACACGTACCTGTAAAAGATTCTATTTTAGATAAGGCAAGTTGTCAAGTCGAGTGATATACGCTTTTATGCATAAAACGAAGGCACGGGAATTAGCTCAACTGAAGGCACTATATTTTGTGAACACCTCCTTCTTCCTTGGATGCCTAAGAGCAAAGTGAATGTGTGAAATTATTCAACACTGCAGTGAGAGTTCCAATTTTCAGTTTCTGAATACTTAAGGAATATACTGTGGTGGATGTTTCCTTAGAAATATTTTTATTGCATGTAACAAAAACGAAGGACAATTTCTTTCACAGAGTTGAGGTGTTGAACTCGGGGCTTTATAAACAAAATATAGTAAACTTTGAAAGACACATTAAATATGTATGTGTAATAATAATTGAGGCGAATGTATATACACTTACTCACAAAATTGAGCCTGTTCAAAAATAACATTACGCAATTGAGATTTTCCTAACAAAATTTTTATATTTAATAACTACAAATTTTGTCAAACTTAATATAACAAAAATAACGTGAAATATAATTAATACATTAATATTGCATATGTTGTTTTTAAATAAGTTTGTTTTGAATAACGGTCTATGTTCAATTTTGTGTGTAAGTGTACGTCACCAATCTATTAAAACAGTCTTAAAGTAAATATTTCTGATGTGAAATCCTACAGCTGTGCTGATTTTAATTCGAATCACTTCTTCCTGGGGCTGCATCCTTGATGACGGCTGTTTACACGTGATAAATTGTACAAGGAACACGAAAATAGAATCTACATCTACCTTCATGTTTTCTTTAGATGACTTCTTCCTCAGCTTCAGTTATTCTGTTTCTCTAATTTAATACGAAATATAGCCTTATTTTTGGAGCTGAAATCGATAAAGCGGGGTCCCGATTACCAATGTAGTGCTCTTACGGCTTGGGTAGATTAGCCATAAGAGCACTACATTGGTAATCGGGACCCCGCTTGTTAGATTTCAGCTCCAAAAATAAGGCTGCCTTTTTCGCTTGAGTAGCAAACTAGTACGATTCTAGATTCAAGGTATTGCCTGTTATGCATACAGCACAAATTTCAGGGAAGTGGAGATTGAGAATTTTAACGTGACAAATGTTGCAAATAAGTCACAATTTTTGGTATGAAATTTTTACAGTGCAACATTCCAGTGGCTTTGTAAGTACAATACCCGTCAGTAGAATTGCCTTAAACGATAAATCATCGTGCCCTTTGCTGGACTCGAACACGCGCTCACAGAGGAGAAAATCTGCAGACGTGCACCTCAGCCCGCTCGGCTACCGGCGTTCCGCTCGTGTTCCACGGCCCTAAGATTGCACCTTAATGATTGTGGGGTACTTGTAGGCTTCCCTGTTCCCCAGAAGACCACCTAATCGAAGTCATGTCTACCTTA
This sequence comes from Dasypogon diadema, assembly GCA_006980735.1. NCBI lineage: Eukaryota > Metazoa > Arthropoda > Insecta > Diptera > Asilidae > Dasypogon > Dasypogon diadema. The sequence goes on from QYTT01094964.1 coordinate 8,825, forward strand.
GAGTTTAAAATCAGAATTCCATCGAGAGAGGACTGGGACACTTACTCTGTAATGTCTTCTCTGAGGCACCAAATCTTTTATACAGACGAATTAAAAACTAAGGAGATTGTTGGGGCCGGCAGACTCTGCGTAGACTTGGAAGTGCAGAAATCATTATATCTTGAGAAGTACACCACTCTCTTCCAGGCGAGGTCAAGGCTTTTCTGGAGGCGGGTAGATGCCTTCGGAACCTGCATCGTGAAGGGTAGAAAATTATGATCCGCACAGCCTGGCAATAATCAAAGCTCCGACGAAACTCTTTGTTACCTCTAAGCTAGTAAGGCACTGAAAATGTGTTTTGTTTTGTCTCAAAACGAGGATTTAACTATCTTATGGGTGTTAGGTTACCGTGACATATATGGCAATGAGAAGGCGAATGAATTGGTGCTTGAGAGGGCTGCCGCTGGTTCTTTACCCTTTCCCACTGAGATGACCTCTAAATATTTACTTGTAGGTATTGCACAGTGGGCCAACATTACCAGTTGTGGGACGTGACCCTGATTGCGAGAACGATTATCAAATGCCAGCCCAACATCAAAACTTCTCGTATTAATTAAACCATCAATAAAAATCACTGTTTTCATTCTGACGGGACACATCCAAGTAGCTGAAAGGGAGCGGAAGTGCAATCTATGTTTCGCTAAGTCGACCAGTTGGCTGGACTACCTTCAACATCCGTTACCCTACTTTGTTTGTCCTCAGATGGATGGACAATAGCCCTAGCAATGGTCAACCCTCTCAGCGCAAAAAGAGGCCACCACTCTGATAGATATGACTCTAGGTAGAATATATAAATTATGTAAAATTTGGATGGGTTGGTCATGTCACCATAATAAATGACCACAGATTGATCAAGGTTGTACTAGAAGAAAATTGGAAACGTCGACAACTCTGTCTATGGTGGCTTAACTTCCTGAATGAGGACCTTCGGTTATTTCATATTGTTAGCTGGCGAGGATGTGCCCTAACTGTGTAGAGACACAATACTAGGGCTTTAGCTTCATTTTGAATTTAGCTTTATCTAAACTATCGAAACGTACGTCGTATTTGAGTAGCAAATATTTGTTCCGCTTATATTTGGAACAGTTGATTACTTATGGTATGAACAGAAATAAATTTGAGTTTATTAACAAAAGAAGAATCAATGTTTGTTAATATTCATTTCCGATACGTACACCTGGTATGATAATTACGATTTTCATGCTACTGCCAAAAATGTAGCAAATATTCATATTTTCATTGTACTGTTTTTAATGACGTCAATATATATTGCATGACGACATACGCACATAATACATCAATATGACGTTAATATTAATTGTTATGACCATAACTCTACAGTTTTCCATTTTTACTGAAATGTCTATTAATCGATACCCCTTCCAGTGGTTACAGAAGGAAATTCAACACTCATATAAAGGACATGAAAAAGGGACATGATACCACCCCTCTAATAAATCATGAGCCTGTAAAAGTTTCCCCAGGAAAATCATTAATGTTCCATGCTCCTGGTAGAAATAAACAAGAAACAACGCGATTTTTTTCATAAAGCGAACACAGAAAGTGTGATTAATATTAATACTCCGAGTGAAGACTTTTGTGAAAAAGTGAAGGGCAGAGGGCAGCAATTTTTTTCTTTTTTGCAAGCGGAAAACAGAATACCTGATATTTAATAAATATTTTATTACGCGCTTTTATTTTCTAGTGACTATAATCTTCTTTATCGCAAGCAAAAGAAAAAGAAAATCGCACGTCGCAAAAGGGAAATTTAGTATTCTAAGGCCTTAGCGATATGTCGCTTTCTGGCAAATATCATCAAATCGCGAAGAGAGGAAAACACCATGAATAAGTGAAAGAAGTTTAATATTACATCAGATACCTCGCAAGATTTTCCGTAATCCGTGAAGCACGAGCAGTAGAAGCGTTGTCGAGAACAAATCGCATAAATCATACACTCGTTCCTGGGTATCGTAGAAACTGCCAGAGCTTGAGCTATTGAATAATACTTCACGCTCAATGTGCACATTCCACCAAGTAATCGATGAGGAGAACAAAGATTCATGGTACATGCGGCTACGGAAAATCCTTTGAGAAATATTTATGGTACGCCTATAATAGTAGTCCTATTCCTATAGTCTCGTGTCAAGCGTTACAGGAGCTGAGCATCCCTCTGTGCGCTTATCAATCAAACAAGTGATTGAGATGTACATTTATTCCGAGTATGACGTACTTTCCGCCTGTGAGGATCCATATAAAAGACGAACTGAATAGCTTAACAAGAACTCTACAAATACCGATACTTGCCGGAGCCGATACTTGTGGATTCCCGGTGAAGTGTTCTGAATGTATGCAAATCCTTTGTTGAACCATTAGCGACGAGAAAGTAAAAACCTTTTTCGATTTAAATAAACATGGCGGAAAAGTAGGTCTTTGGAGTCCCCTTCTTTCGAATATATTGAACAGAGAATAATGCAATTTGCAAAGATTTTCACTCCCGTAAACTGTTGAAGTAATTTTCAAATCGAAATCAAATTTCAAATGCCCAGGGGAATTCATGATAATGTTATCTGTTTAGGAGTTGGGGCTTTTCCCTTAATGAAAAAACCTCAGGAAATTTAATTATTTCGTGTGGTTGTTGTAAACTTTTGGGCTACTTTTCCCCAAAGACTGAGCACAACATTTTGTACATGTCCCACGACATAAATATTAATTTGGTTGATATCTCTAATGACGAACTTTCCCTTCACTAGCCTGGAATAATATTTTGCGACATTAACAATTATATTTTAGTATCCCCGCAAATAACTCGGGTATGTCATAGCAATATAAAATTTAATAATAATGGTTTATTCCGGTGATGGAAAGCCATTTGTAGGTAATCTGCATATCCTCTTATAGAAACTCAGAAAATTCCATTGGCAATTTGCTAATTTATTAAAATCGATTTTCATTTAAATCTAGAAACAGTTCACGTTATGGATCCTGCCGTTCGTTCAACATCTTGAAGCCATTGTACACATAAATCTTAATCTTTCAGATATTTTAAATATATAAAGAATTAAATTTTGAATTTTCGATTATATTTATCTCAATAAGAATCTAAATTAACTTTATTTGTAGATATTATATACAAAAAATCTCGCGACTGCCACTGCACTCAAGGCAAAGTAAATTTTGCCATAAGGAAAACCATATGATGGACTTCGCCTTGCTTCAGCACTTCATAGCTCGAATGTGCTTCACCAACAACTGGAAATATTTGCTACACATACACACCTTATTTTATCTCTATTATGGATCCTGATTATTTGTGGTTTAGTTGAAAGTTATCATAAGTATCTTTCTTTTGGTACTTCACTTGTAACTATCGACGAGCTATTCTTAGGGATATCATCAAAAGGAATCGAAGATTTTGGAGTTTTTTGCCTAGAATATGTGAAACGATTTTTTATCAGCTCACCTCGAATTATCCTGTAGATATCCAGACGTCTATTACTTAGCATATCAGGACTTGGATATGAGGCAGATTATCTTTCTACATAAATTATAGGACAACGATCCCAACCGTATAGCTAGAGATATGATAAAATGACTGCACCATTAGAAAATTCGAACAATGGTATAGTCCTCCCAGTACTACTTCTCTGACCAAAAGAAAATTGTAAAATGAACTTTGTTCGAAAGTCATCTTGTAAATAGTTTGGCTAAAATGGATGTTTCACAGAAAGACATTTGACAAGGGGATGTTTGGCAAAGGGACATTCTCAATGGACCATTTAATGTTTTTGTGTTCTAGAACGTGCATTCACGAAACTATGCTCACATAAACATTAAATGTTCCATTGCATGACAACAATAATATTATGTAATTGTGAAAATGTAAAAAATTTAATTAATAACAGATAATAAAAAAACTAAATGTACCTTTCACCTGCCAAAGTGTTCATTTACTCTGTAGATTATAATATTGATTATTTTTTTAATGATTAATTTTTCTTTTTATAATTTAGCACCAAGGTAGCACCTAGTTGAAATAAATAAATGTAAAACTTTTTAAAGTTGTTTGTTTTTCCGCCCACTTTTTTGAAAGATGTAAATATGTGAAAACATTGCCCCCCCAATGTTAACAGTTTCCAAGATAACGGCACTTAAAAGTTTTTTGGTCGTCTTTTAGGATGAAATTCATATAGTTAATATTAAAGATGGTTTGTGTAAGAACCTAATGCCACATCATAAAGAACACTAAAGCCTGATTCACACCGCTGTGAACACTATAAGTAATTAATTTATCTAAAAAAATATAAAAATAATAATAGGAGGATCAAGAATACAATTTTCCATGCATCGCAAATGATTTTGTTGTTGTTGTGAGACAGGCTTAAAGGCTTTTGAATGAGTGCCTATTCATTCCTCCACGCTTCCTTGTTTGAGAGTTAAGAGTTTTTAAAGTCGTAATATTGGCAATTCTTCCCAAAACACTGTAAACATGACTTTGTTGGCCGATTAAGTCGTTTTGGCCGGTTCGCCGCGGAAATCGCACTTTTTGGACTGTTCTTTGGTATCTGATGTGCTTTGATGAATCCATGTTTCGTCAGCAGTTATGAATTGACGCCAAAAATCATTCAGATTGCGATTTAACATCGCCAAACATTCTTTTGAAGTTGACACACGTCCGTATTTATGGTCAATCGTGAGCAATCACGGCACCCATCTTTCGGACACCTTTCTTATATCCAAATGAGTTCTTAACTATTCTGTTCAATTCGAGGTGCCCACATCCTCAGCAATCTCACGCACTTTCACTCTCCGATCATTTATCATCAATCGTGGATTCTTTCAATAATTTCTGATGTGAAAACCTTATTTGGACGACCTGGACGTTATTCATCAAAAATTCTTGTACGAACGTGTTTCAATTCAGCTGAACAATATTTTATGATCGATAACGAAAGTACAGCGTCACCATAAACTTCACTAGGTTTCGGTTCCATCTCATCATTTGTTTCCTTTTTCAAAAACAAATATTTTCCTACTGCTCTATATTTGATTTTTCCCATTGTTATAAAATCACAGAAGTTGTTCATTTTAAATGACTGTAATTGACACAGCTGGATTTTTGTGAAAGGTTACACTTACGAAAAATAGAGTTATTTTAATAGTAGTAGTGCCATCTGTTGCCGAGACCAGGTACTTGCCATACAAGCCTCACAATAACATTACAGTGATTTTGTAAGGGTGTACTATTATAAAGGAAGTAAGTAAACAGATTTCGAACCGTTAATTTATAAATACCAAAATTCGAAAATAATTTTTATTCTTTGATTTTGTTGTAATTTTCTGTCTATCAAATAAATTTCACATCCGATTAACAATTGAGATTGCAAGGAATTCATTTCTATCCAGTGGAATTTACCAAACGGCAAAGTTCCTAATTACTATAATTTGACTTCTTTTTTTAGGGGTAGTTAGATAAATGTAAAAGTTTAAACTAACAAGCCAGAGACAATTGAGAAATTAAGAGAAAATGTCCGAAGAGCAATTAAAGAAATATCACCAAAATTTTTGTCGAAAGAGGCAATGGAAACGGTTATTAATGAAACTAATTATTTTCTTTTGTTTCAAAAGCTATGAAAAAAGAAATTTGTTAGCAATCCCGTCAAACACTCTGTGTAATTTGTTTCGGCCTGGAATTTACAATGTAAACTTTTCACTGAATTTATGCCCACTACCCAATGCTATCTTTTTAGGTCTTGAGAAGATTCAGCCACATAATGATTATATATAGAAAATTTTCTCATGCCGAATCTGTACTTTCTCAACTCAACTTATCATCAGAAAAGGATTATTGCCTTAAGGCTGTTGGAAGTCAACAGTCTGGTTGTTACAGTTTCAATCAAGTCTTTTATAGAGTAAATTAAATAAAGATGGAGTTCCTTTCCAGAGTATCCCTCAAAAATTATATTAATGCCAAAAGGAAATCATGTCACTAAAGGAATTTCTGATAATTTCCAATGAAAAAGATTTAATAGTCCTCACTTTTGATATTTTTACCTAAGAGCGATAATTTGCTCTTGATTTGATTTGGAGGTAATTTACATGATTACTTTTATCACCCTGGTAGAAGGGAAAGGGAGCTCCCACGAGTATAATGACACAGGATATGCCCCAACTAAACTTTCCACTTGTAGGCGAAGTTCTGAAAGATATAAACGCACCTAAAGCGACATAATTACCTAATATGACTGGCAGGTGATAAATTATGAAAACACTTAATTCCCTCAGACGTGATAATTTTGTGCTATCAGTTTGGTTGTGACAGTTTTCAAATCAATTAGGGAACATCTGTCGCAATTAGTAGTGGTTCTGTAAGAAAATTTTTAATAAATAATTCACACGTTTGTACGAATGCCTATCAATTTATATCAGAAAATTCTCAGTGGATTTCATTTATAACAAAATGAGGTAAAGTTCATTTACTTCCTCCACTTTATGCAGAGCGCGCTATTTCAACTTTTATAATGTGTCTGACTTCCTAAAAAATTTAAAAGCTCTTTAGCTCGAGCAGCCTCCTTTGAGGAAATTTGACAGACTAGCCGACAAATACTAAATAAAAAGGAGGATCCATATTTGTGGCAACAATTTTTTTAGAAAAAAATATAGGATGCATTCTATTAATTTCATGTGGTCTCCACTGTGAAAAAATGTGAAAACTCAGCTAGGATTGTCAATAACTCTTCTTAGATCTGAACTCCAGATTACATAAATACCAAAACAAATTTTATACAAACTAACAACACTAACTACATAAGTCGACACATCATGAACTTTTATTGATAATATATTGCTTATATTGCACATGTATAACCGCAGTTAAATGCACATTACTCCAAGCTTACTGCATCTCTGTACAGCTAAATTATGTACGTCTCATGCTATCAAGTGAATTGGCCTATCTCACTCCGATGCCATTATAAGCTCATATTTGAGGTAATATTTCGATTATACAAGAATTTACGACTGCCATAAAAATACATCTCACCCATTGCATGTGTCTAATCCTTGGAGAAATTCGTGATTCCATTATTTTGCCATTGTATCTTTTCGTGAGCAAAGAATTGGTCTGGTTTCGGTAGTGTTCATCTAATAAAATCCTGTTTTTAATATTCCAGTGGTAGACAGCTGCATAAAGTACATTTCAGGATAAAGTTAATGAATTTTTATGTTCGATTAAATTGTATTCGAATTTTTTATTATCGTGAAACTATATACATACGGTTATACGGTGGCCCAACGAAAACGAAACAAGATACTTGTAGGCTATTTACCATAATTAACAAAAGAAACGAACTTGCAAATTTTATTCTGACGATTATTGTAATTTTTAAATCACAGCAGATTCAATATTATTGCGTTAATTAAGCAAAGACTACAAACTCTACCTGTTTGGGTTTGAAACGTGATTTCTCGGGAACTAATGGACCAAAATTAATAAGCGAAGTATAGGTTTTTCAAAATTAAAGAAGAATAAAGCGCTGATCTTAGTAAACGTGGTCTGATCTATCTCCACCGTAAGTAGTATGATACCGTTATCTTTCCTGTGATGGCAGACTTTCCAAAATTCCGGTTGCAGTTCGTTCTGTTTTTTCATTTAGATAATATATATACATCATTTCACCACCACTCGCTCCTGATGGCGACATTTACCCAGTAAAGCTGCGGAATTTTTTCAAACCCTAAAACCTGTTGGTTGGTACCTTTCTACAGCACTCCAAGCCTCTGTATATTATTCTTAAGAAATCTTACCGTATCAGTGTTTTATAAGCTGCCCAATACGGACTCTTCCAAAAGTCACTCGTAAAAATTCCTGAAGTCTGTCCCATTTTTCTCCCGCGATGTTACCCTAAGATACACTCAGATTCATGGTTAAAACGTGATGATATAAGCGTCCGTTGGTTTAAACATAGGTATGAATTTGGGTTGTCTTAGGTTGACTCTCCCGATCCTGGCAGGCATCAGGTTGCCGTATTCGTCATCTCAGGACGCAAAAACTTCCTCGTGAAAAGGGGCACTTATAGAGGTAAGATCCCTATCGGTAGTCCAAGTTTTCTCCGTCACATGGAAAGATATCCGTACGCGCCTGTTTTCCATTGTATTTCCTATTCATAAGTGTCGCAGATTATCGTAACTTATTGCTTCCTTTACAACAGACCGTTTTGGTGTGGTTGAACCTGAGTTCCTCCATTACGATAAAGTGTAATCCACGAAAGGGAAATGAAATAATCGAGCAATTAATTAACAATACCGATTCCCAGTTTATTGCATATTACACGTTTTGAAAATATTTAAATAAGCTACTAGGACTATAACTTCGACTATTTCTGCTCCTTTTCTGATGAAGTGAAGGTGAATTCCAGGCTCCTATGTATTGAACGGAAAACTTTCTTTCTGATACGGAAAAATCCAGTATTAAAATAAGTATTCCAGCTCTTTTGTTTAAAATCAAATTTCGCAAGGTAATTTTCAAGAGAGCATCCCCAGATTGCACATTCCGAGATGAGATCAAAGTGCCTTAATCCAAAAGCATACTGCATAGTAGAATTAAAAGCAGTATTGAGTTTGCGATAAGAGTCAGATAAACTTAACGCCCATAGGTTATAATGGGGATAGTTAGAGTTTTAACTAATGATATTTAGGTATCCACGGATGTAAAATCTTCAGTGATATATAACAATTCCCTATGCTTTGCCGGGAAGAACGTTAATGCGATCAGACAGTATATTTATCACATTAGAAGCAGCCTAGTGTAGTACGTTTGCAATATCTTCTTCTAATCGGCATACGACATCCTCGAACAGATTCAAGGGTCTGGAAATATAAAGTTGAATATCATCCGCACACATATGGTAGTTACAGTTATTTAAAATTTCAAGGATATCACTAATAAAGATAATGAATAATAGAGGACCAACAATAGACCCTTGTGGAACCCCAGCTAAAATCGGAAGAAAGTTAAAAAAGCGATACTATGACGAAGGTCATAAAGATAAGATCAAATTACCTTGCATGTAGAGTTTAAAAACTTGAAAAGAAAGAGCAAGATGAGGAAATGAGGTGGTAATCCATTGTAGTTCCAGATTTTTTGGCAAAGGGAATAATTTTAGAAGATTCCCAAGTAGAAAGGAATATAGATCTTAAGATAATATTATGAAATAAATGAGTTAGACTATCTAGAATTACTGGAAACAAGTCATTAATTTCAATAGCATTAGATTTAGTAGACATGCCCTTCCTAGTGGGAGTAAAAGTAAACCTTTGAAAGGGTCGTATCACTTGGATTTTAGAATGGTTAAGTAAACCTATGATTTAATTAATTTGGATCAATGGATATAGTTGAGGTCCTAGGTCGCCCAATTCCGGTGTATCCAAGTTTCTGATAGAGGTTTTTTTATAGAAGACTTGTCCTCAGCTTGGAACAGTAATATTGAGTTTTAGTATGAGAAATTGTGCTGTTGACCAACTTGCATAAATTTTTAAACTCCGCCCAGCATTCCGGGGTACGAAAACGTCTCCACCTAGGGTAAAAATGATCTCTTTGGAATATTAGAGCTCTAATTCTTGAGGTATTGACAATACGCCAGTGCTTCAATGGAACATGCCTATCAAATAGATATTTAATAAGTATCGTGAGATACTGAAGTTGTCCATCAACGGTCATCTGAAAGTATATAAATGACCAATCCATCATAGCTTCTTCCATAAAAAGGACATCCTGGTTGATATTATTAAAAGCTCGGAATGAAAGCTCCGTAGGATATATTGTGTTATAAATAAAACGAGACTCAATCTGACTTAATTCATGTTTATTCACTTAATATAACTTATAAGGTTAAGATCTCGGGGGGATGCTGATCGGATGACCCAACTACTCCATTCGACGACCCAGACAGGAAGGCGTAGCCATCTTCCTTTTTTTGTTTTAGGTGTTACCCGATTGTTATTAGATTAGCATGCCCTACAACTTAAGGCTAAGTTACATTAGCTACATAACATTATAACATATTGTAGATTCCGAAAATTAAGTCATATTTTGGGAAAACTGGGAGCAACATCTGATTGAAGAAAAACATTTGATTTTGATCAGCTTTGATCAGCGAAATGGTTAGGCTCGAAATTATCAACATTTAGGCTAGAAATTTTTAACATTTTCTTAAGTACTATAGTGGATACACCCGTAGAGAGCAGATCAACAATCAGATCACCCAAGATAATCATACATGCCTCCAGAGGGGCTTGTGCACAAGACATCTTACAGAATTAATACAACTTCCACAAAAATCTATTTGAGAGGAAGTTGGTCTGAGAGGGCTACAACGGGACCATGGAATGATTCCTTTTCAAAGATAGCTACTCCACCCCACGGGCCGACACGATTGTTTCTAAGTATTTTATACTTATCTAAAGTTAGAAGTTCGTCAACGATATGGGGTTTTAACCGGGTTTCAGAAATGCAAATAATATCAATGAGTGACCTACTGAAAAGATCTGGAATTTCTTCAATCTTGGGTTATAGACTTTGAAACCCTTGTCCTTCCTGCACAGAACATCAATAAGCTATTCAATCCAAGAAGTCATAATTTTAGCATTAACCAATTAAGAACCAGAGAGGAAAATAAAGAAAATCAGCAAAAGTTTTCTTGTTATCCGTTTTTAGATCTTATCTAGTCTTCAAAGGATGGAGTTTTGAGTTTTTTTTATTACGACCAAAACCAATTTAAATCTCTCATATTTTGTGATTTGAGTTGTCTGACTGATGCTCTTATAATTTGTGATTATATTCGCGTATTTACTACTCAAAATGCCTGCATTGTGTTATTCGCGAATGGCACACAAGGGACTTTTTCATTTCGCTTTTATTAAACAACAATCGCTCTAGGGAATAATTTAACATAAACAAAACAATAAAGATTACAGCATAATCTCATGAATATGCATATATCCCTTTTCATTTTATTTGATTAAAATATTAAAACGTCGAAAAAGTAATTGAATTTATTGAAGCCTTTGAACCAAAAATTGATTTCCTAAATAAGTTAAATTAAATCTCTCTGGCATGTTATGAGATATTAAGCTCACCGCTTGCACAATACTATAAAATGACACGAGAGGAATTTCCTGTGTAGAATGTACTGGGAAGAATATAACAATGCAAAGCATCTTTTTTTTCTCCTTATGAAATTATTGATTGTAGTCTCCTTTAACGAGAATTTTCCTCCTCTTCCTGAAATAAATTCACCAAGTTTAGCAGGAATTTTGATTTCGTATTATAACTGAAAGATTTCGGTCGAGAGAAATCTATAATTATTATTATGAAGGAATGTAAAGGTATTATTATTTATTGTGAAGGAATGTAAAGGTATAAATATGTACTGTATATACATGGCATAAGCATAGCGTAATTAAATTTTTGCTTGCCGTTGACGAGAAGAGGTGGAGGAGGGTTTTGTGTTCTTCTAAGAAAAATCAGATAGCTTCGAGTTTTGGATGCATTCAACTCTACGCATGTGATTAATCCTTATGCGGTATACCAATCGATTCTTTCAAGTGTCCTGATAAACATTTGTTTGGAGACTCCCCCTATCCCGCTCTCCAGAAATCACTCACCCTCAAAATGTCATTCAAAGATTTTATGTCCTTTGACCCGGTAAAATTTTTTTAATTCCTCACAAGGATATCACAGGATAATGACCAAGGATTCATTTGAAAGAGAACACTTGTGGCTTCTCAACAGTATCATACTTATTCCGATCGGTTGTGCGGTTCAAAAGTCATTCGAGGTCAAAATTGAAAAATGTGAATTTTGTGGTCAATTTTTACCAAAAAATTCACATGACCCAAAATTCACATCCACAGCTTGCCCCACTCGTTGAAGAAGGGCAATACAAGGTCGAAGGATAACCAAAAACAGATTTCACGGAAAGTATCTAAAAATGTTTAATTTAAGTAGGTAAGTCACACTAAATTTTTATTTGGCCTCCAATCGTTAATACTTGCATGTCATCCATTCTTTCAAAACATATGCTGATATTTTTTGATGACATTTAGTTCTCAGAACAGGATAATGCCACTTTCAATAGACTCGTATTTTCTCCTGGAACTGAAGAGCTTAACATTAATTTGCTTTCACTTGGAATTATTTGTGCTGTCTTTTAAAGAAAGCGCCTTCTAATTTTGGAATAAATCTCAACGGAGAAATATGCGGAAGCTGTCAACAATTTCTATGGGGCACCTTTCTTTTGATCAAATTAAATATCACGGGATTAGAGCTTCATGCAAACAACAATAATAATACCGCTAAGAGATTCGTGTTTTGATCGCCCTCCGACCCCTGCTGTGAAATCTGTCATCTCACGTTGATCTGGAAGGACGTGTTTCTCACAAATCCTCCAGTTTATTTGAAAGATTTGCCCTAAGGTTTAAATCCTTCGCAGAGTTGTCAATAAGTGCCATTTACGCGGGTATTTCCGGCAGCTGTCAGATATCCATCCAAGCTCTTTCGATTGTTTTACATTTTATCACATTGTTCGCCCTGTCTCCAGATTTATAACATCATGCTGAGTAGATATTGAAAATTTATTACTCAATTTCAACGGATTAGATGGGGCTACGAAAAAACCGGGAAAATTGCCTTTCGGATTAGTTGCGGTGCTTTTTACCTAGCACATACTCTCCGCACAAGTTTGGCAATGGATTTCCTCCCGTAGACGGGGCCCTGTATCCCGGAAACCATGCTCAGATTTAGGGCGTACTCCGGAGTTCCTTCTTAGCTGCCGTTTCCATGCTGTGCTCTTCCTTAAGTGATATTTAATAGAAGCCCGCAATTTAGAAGAAAAGTTTAAGTGAAATTTATTGCTTACTTGTGTTGTTGTGGCATTTTCACTCCCAAACTCTTGTCTTCGCTACTCGAAAATTTTCAATTGGACTTGAGTTAATTGAAAACTCAAAACAATTTAATTTGATTAGCGTCGTTTGTTCCGGTAATATTCAGTACTGGAGGCTCGGAGGAGCCAAATGGATTTTCGTGCCGTAAAAGGCAGACAAATTATTGATTCGTTGGCAATTGATGAATTCTGAAGAACTCACATCCTTTGCAAATGAGTCAAGCAAAATAGAATCGCTTTTTGTGGAACAATTCAAAAAGGAATTTGGACGCTATTTGGCATCACCATCGGATAGGGAGGTTTTAGATCATAGACTAGTCAGAGATATTGCATTAAATTATTGTTGAAGAAGCGGTTGGATGGAATAGATCTTAAGATATGGGGAAATACACCAGAAATATACAAACTTGCGGCATGTAGATTAAGTCAGAGCGGATTAAATACACATTATTCAAAAGTCTGTACGCAAATTGTTATTTTGCTTCTAAGCTCTTAGAATTACAATTAAACAAAGTACTTAAAAATATCCGTTTAAAGATATTTTTAGGTATTTGCTTTTCTAATTATTAACGATAGAGTTATAAAATGTTTTTTAAGAAGAGTGGATTGGCCAAGTTTTCGTGCTCTCTGGTGGATAGAAAGACCCGAGGTTTCGAAAACCTATCAGTGCTGCACGCAGATTTTACATTTAGGACCGATGAACACCAGCGGCATTTTTCCGCGCGACACTCTGCAACATTTGTTCGTGCAGGTCTTAGGGTAACTTGTTTAATATCTCAATTTGATTTATCTCAATTTAAACACATTACCCTACGGTCCACACGAATAATTGCCGGCAGAATGCCGCTCATGTGAATCTGCCCTCAGTGTGCGAACCCGCGTATGGAAAGAATTCCTTTAAAGTAATCGAAACTTACGTTTTATTTCAATACATTTGTCTTATACTGTATAATACTTTACTGGAAAACGAAGCCTAGTGAATAAGAAGACTAGTAACAAATGAGAAAAGATATTTCAATGGAGAGATTGTGTAAACCACGGATTCATACAAATATCTGGGAATCACATTAACAAATTTGTTGAAGATTAAGGTTCATCCTAACCTAAAATTGGGAGCGTAGAATAAGTCGATATGTGCAGCCTGGAAGAATTTGTTCAGCTCACCATTTGTACCACATGGTGCTAAATATAAAGTATTTGTTGCGGCAATAAAGTCAATAACGTTTTACAGTATCCGAGTCTGGGGCATAAATCTCACGAGGAGGTTGAAAAACTCTTAAGTTTCTTTTTAAATTGCCAGTAACATATACTCGTATGTGTTGATGCTGGAAACAGGACAGGTCTCTCCTCCGCTTTATATTGATACGCTAAAGGTACCTTTTTCGTATCTAATGAATGTTAAAAGATACTCGCCGTCCAGATTTGTGAATATCTGTTTGAAACTTATTATGCGCCAAGTAGCCGAAAGTTGTGATATGTCAGCCTCTCTGGTGGAAAACTGGCGCTCAGTTTGCGCAATAAGCTGGACTGATTAAATGATGGGATAAAATCGATAGTAATTCCTATCCATAGCTTTCGATAAGCTTTTTGTTCCAATCGATGCTATAGTACTATCGCCTTCTAAAATCCAATGATAATTAAAACTTTCAAAAAATTTTATTAGAAAACTTTATTCAGAACTAAAAATTAAAAAAAAAATTGAAATTTTAAATGTCTAATAATGAATCGTTGGTAAAAAATTTTTGCTTTAAAAAAACTATTTTGTTGGAGAAATATTACCTGCTAATTTTGTTAGGTTTCAGGGGGCTTTGCTGATCCGATAATATTTCACCAGTTGAATAAAAGCATCTTTCAAAAGCACTGACTTAGCTGAAACTAAAAGATATTGCCAATTAGCTCTTATAATAGATTAGGAGTTTACCAGTTTGTTTGGAATTTGTCGCTATATTTGTTGTACAAAAATCTTTAACCTAAAGTTACAGGTCTTTCAAATTAAATTCAACCTTTTGCAAATCAAATGAATCCTTTTACAAAAAGAATGAATTTAATTTGCTAAATGGGTAAATTTAATTTGCAAAAGGATTAATATGATTTGCAAAATGGTGAATTTAATTTGAAAAACTTGTATCACTCGTTTTTCTACTGGATCAGCTAAGTCGTTAATGCTACTATTACTTTAATCTCCTTGGTGTGTTTTTTGAAGAGTGCTTTACTTTCTACAGCCCTCATCCCCTTTTTTATGAGATATCTAACACTTTCCCTCCCAAAGTAAT